>JAPQRQ010000018.1:507937-522373 GCA_037367365.1 Apogon talboti | reverse complement strand
TCTATATGTAAAGTGTCATGAGATAACTTCTGTTATGATTTGGCGCTATATAAATAAAATTTGATTTGATTTGATTCCTCTGATTTGGCTGCTGAGCAGCGCCTGCCACACAGTCCAGGTTGTATGGACATCCGCTCTGTAATCATCGCAGAGTTCTGTTACTACTCATTAACTCAGTTTCTACAACTTTACAACCTGTCATTTTGATCTGCTGCATCGTTACAAATGTGATATGGCAGAACAAAACCTGTCCGTCAAAGCTCACGCACATGCACAGAGTACTCACCCCCCCCCCCCCAGAAAAATGCATAAGGTGTGAGAATGCTGCATATTTCCCATCGACACCAACAGCTTACACAGCAGAATGAATACACAGAAGAACCTGCATCACCTGCACCTTCACTCCTGCTGGTCTGTCTACTCTTAGAAACAGCAGCAGAAATAAGAATATAGAATAGAATATATATAGAATATAGAATACAATAGCCTTTATTGTCATTGTGTGTACAATGAAATTACTTCTCCAATTATTATTACTCCAGTCAGTGCAACAATATTAATAAACACCAATACTTCAGAAAAAAAGAATATAGTGAATATAAAATTACAAACAATAAAAATAAGATAAGAAAATATAGTAACATTTTTCAAAAGTGAGATAAGAACGGAGCTAAGTGCAATAAAAAAATTTAAAAATAGACATACAATATGAATAGACACAATATTTACAATATAAACAATATGTGACAGTATGTATATCTATGAACAATATTAACCATATTAGCATTATGTATTACCTATGAAACAGTATATATATATATCTAGGTAAACAGTGTATTTATCTATGAAAACATTATGTATTTCTATGAAACAGTATGCATATCTAAATAAACCATGTTGTTTTTTTCCAGTCCACACCAATGGGGATATTTTACAAAACAGTTATTTATATTTATTATATTGCATTTACATTTTCTCTACATTTGGGCCTCTTATCCATATCTTTAAACCGCTTTTGGTCGCAAAAATGGAGATTTTCAAAAAGTATATGTTTTTTAAATCCCTGGTTTGTGTGTATCTGTGTGAACAGGGAAAACCACCAGTGAATCAAGCCTATGTATCCACAGACTGAATCACTCACTGGATCAAGTATAAAGCTCATTGTTTACACACATCTGTATTATGGTATCATCAAGTCACTTATTTTAACAGTCACTCAAAACAACATTGTGTTTTATAATCTTTACGTGCTGCATCAGCTGATAGTTTACATTATAGCTCTGTTAGCTTAGCTCTGTTTTTAGACAGAAAACAGCTACAGTAAAACCACAAATAACCTCTGTCTTCTGTGCGGTTTGTGTTGTCAATAGCTGAGGTAAAGATCTGTTTGGAATCCAGAACTGAACTGTCAGAACTGTCACAGTTTAGTCTGAACTGTGGATCAACGAACGGCAACTTGGCAAAGATAATAACATTCCATAATAACTTTGTACTTTCATAAGCCTCAGAATCAAACTCCAGATATTTCCAAAACTCCAAACGTTTTATCATCACAAGTTAACACAGTTTGACATGTATTTAAAATAGTCAGATGTTATTGAGTTTAGATTCTGTTTTAATGGAAGAACCGGAAAACAAGAAACATTCATATGAACAAACAACAGAATAGAGGAGGAATATCTGAGGTTAAGTAATGACTGGATTGTGTCGTGTGCATGTCCATACCACAGTGATGAGAGGTAATGTGGAAGTTTCAATAGTAGAGCTTTGTAAATGAATAACCTGACACACATCACTTCGAGACTGTAAGGCAGGACATGACCTCTACGTCTACGTCATGTAGTGTCCAGTTTCCTGTTGAAATGATGATGAATAATAGTTGTACGTGACACATCAGTTTCCAGGTACAATGGTGTGAGCAGCTGGAATGCATTCAGGGGCAGATGAGTCATGAATTTAATTATTAAAATGAGATTCAGTCACAGTTTGGCAGGATGGTGAGCAGCCTGTTCAGCAGCCGAGAAGATAGAATAGAATAGAGAAGAGAGGAGTAGAATAGAAGAGTAGACTAGATTAGAGTAGAATAGAAAAGAATAAAGTATAATAGAATAGACCAGAATAGAGTAGATTAGAACCGGTATTAAAGGTGCACTGTTTTTGGATTTGGATTTGTGCCTGTTCATATATACATCTGTTGTGTGTTTGGAGTCGGTTGTTTGTTGATTCCAGCCACAGACTCCAGTACAGTTATTTCTACGGAGTCTTGTAATTGGGTTATCTATGACAGTCCTAACACTCGGCCTCTTCTCTGCTCCTCTGCAGTTGCAACAGTTGATAACATTAGCTCAGAAAAACAGTCAGGTAAGGTTCATCGATATGTGGCACTTCCGTTAACACTGGTTTGCAAAGTGAGGCTTGACGTACTTTTACACGAGAATGTTAAAGCAAGGGCTGTGGTTATACTAGTTAGAGGAAGGATCTGACGGCGTACAGTACAGTAAACCTTGTGTTTGATGGAGTTTAACTACATCTGACATGTTTATTGTCTCATATATATTCACTTCAATTAGAACTGCCTCTCAGGAACTATAAAGTGTAATTTTTAGTAATTAGCTGCTAGAAACATACTTAATGGTTTGATACCTATGTTTTTGTTTTGTTTTGGGTTTTTTTGCCTCAGTGAATGTTTTTATGTTGTTACTCATCGCCATTTATTCTATTTTCCTTTGTATTTTACCTTTGTTTAGTGAAAAGCACGTATTTTCTTATATTTAATCTACTATTTAAGTAGATGCTCATAAAAAATGTGCAGTTTATTATATCAAAAACAGAGAAAACTGAGGACAAAGTGACTCTTTCAGCAAAACATATCATTAACTGAACATAAATCCAGTGTGTCCATCCACTGTCCATCCAACTCCATGGGTTTTACTGGTGAATCAATGTTGTAGAAGATGACAGTGTTTCCACATTCACTACGGAGCCTCTGAACATCCAAATGGGTCATATCTGATGACCATGAAAAGATGACAAACCAGTTATTTACATGTATTGATAGAATTAGTCATTGAAAAGTTATTACAAACTTTAGATTAGTTGATGCTGTTGGTCACTGGTGCATGTTTG
This sequence comes from Apogon talboti, assembly GCA_037367365.1. Classification (NCBI taxonomy): domain Eukaryota; kingdom Metazoa; phylum Chordata; class Actinopteri; order Kurtiformes; family Apogonidae; genus Apogon; species Apogon talboti. The sequence continues at coordinate 519,247 of JAPQRQ010000018.1, read as the reverse complement.
AGGGTTAAAATGAATGGGCAATGATGATAGTGAGCATTTCAGTGACAGTTATACTAAATACGCTAAATACTACACATTCTATAACAGTCATACTTGGTACCTATATTCTCCAGACATTTTCATAGAAAGCAGTGCTGTTGTTGTTGTTTCCTTACCCTGATATAGCTCTTTTATCCTTGTAGTAGAGCTTCACTGTTGTCTGCAAAGTCCTGCGAACACATCATGAAGCCTCAGAGTCACATATTTCCTCTTTACAAATCAGAACAGCTGGCAGTGTAGGAAATCCTGATTTTGTGTCATTTACCTTGAGACATTGTAGATCACAGCAAGACTTATTGAATTTTTCCTCCAGATTTAAGAAAATGTGGCGCACATTCCTTGATTCAGGCTCAAATTATTGCCTTGTGTCAGGGGTGTCAAACATAGGGCTCGTGGGCCAACCCTGGACTGCCAAAGGGTCCAATCCAGCCCACTCTGAATATAATAACAATCAGTGATGTCAAAATCATTTTAGTTCAGGTTCCACCTACAGACCAATATGATCTAATGTGGGTCAGACCAGTAAAATACTATAATAATAACCAATAAATAATGACAACTCCAAATGTTTCTCTTTACTTTAGTGTAAAAAAGTAAAATTACATGAAAATGTTTACTTTACAAACTGTCATTTCACAAAAAACACAAATAACACTGGGATCTGTCAGTTGAAATATTAAAAGTGTACATATTTTTCTTAAGAAATTTCAGGTTGAGGACAGTTTGTAGATGTAAACATTTTCATAATGTTGTTTGACTTTTTCACACTAAAACATACAGAAAACGTTGGAGTTGACATTATTTAAAGGTTGTTATGTTATTGTTTTTCTTGTCCTGTCCACTTGCATATCATATTGGGCTTCATGTGGCCCCTGAACTTAAATGAGTTTGACACCCCTGTCTAAAGTCACTGTTGACTCTGTGTGAATCAGTGCCAGTCTCATTGAGTCACATCTCTTCTATTCTGGGTTCAGTTCCAGGTTTTCCCACTTTGTAGCTCTCTGTTAAATGTTTTGCTGTTGGCAGAGCTGCTAATTGGGCTTCATTATGTAGCTGGTGTCAACGCCAGAGCTCCCGTCATCACTGTCAGCTCTATATTTAACCTCCGGCTTCTCTACTGTTGCTAAACTTCTCCTAAACCAGGCAGACAGTGTGGGTTCTGGACTGTAGGTTAAAGGAGCTGGACCTGATCCTTGTTTAGATTCAGTACCTTGGCAGAAGAAAACTGATGAACCAGCTGACTGAAAACACTGATCACTTACACTATATAGACAAAAGTATTGGGACACATTGAATTCAGGTGTTTCTTTTCTAACAGGGGTCTGGGATACAAAACAACAATGATAAATGTCATAATATAGTTTTATATTGGGATAGATATTGCATTAGCAAGAAAAATCTCCCATTAAACTTTAAGGAAATATCGATGTTTCTAAACTATATGGTCAAATATTGGTACATATCATGGCTACAGCTGTAAGATGTCCTGTTCATTCTGATTTGAGATACAGCATAAAAACAAGTAAAAACCATCTCTGAGGCATTTTGGAACCAAAGACAACAATTTAAACAGAACTAACCAATGCAATGCAATGATATTTATCCCAATATAAAACTCTATTATGGTATTTGTCATTGTTTTGTATCCCAGACCCCTGTTAGAAAAGAAACACCTGAATTCAAGGTGTCCACATACTTTTGTCCATGTAGTGTATTTCAGATGTAGAACATGAACCCTGCAAAGTTCTCCTTCCTACCCTAACTGGCCGACTGCCCTAAATATTTTCGCGCTGGTTTGTCTATTTGTGTTCACAGAATTTTAATCCTTTGTAAATCTGCGATGGAATGGTGTCAGAGTCTCAATCCTCCGCTTGACACAGTTTTTGTAAAGCCACATGAGGCCAGACATATTTACTGCAGCAAAAACTGAATCCACAGCAGTCCCACTGAGCCTGCTCAATAAACTGCATATGTACAGTCAATATCTACAAGAAGAGGACACCACCTTTCAATGGAAGTACCTGACCCACTGTGTGCATTAACATTGCGACGTATTTAATAAATGAGATGATTATGTCGACTTTGAAATGAGTGAGCATATGTCTACAAAGACTATAATAGCAAGTGAAGTAACAGGTTTTCCCTCATGAAACATTAAAAAAAATGATCAACAAAGATATACAACAACAAAACATATGGTCAAATTATTATAAACTCATTCAATAAGGCATGTTGCATTGAACAGCATACAAAATATCACTGAGAACCTTTGTTTATGTGTATTTATGGGTATGTATTTGCCATTATTTGAAGCATACTTCACCATAATACAAAAAAGAAATTTCAACAAAGTGAATAGCCTTGTTTTGTGGGACATCAGTCTTATTTTGTGAAAGAGACATGCATGTTGTCAAGTGTGTTTTTAAAAGAACATATCCTGGCCTTACTGACATATCCCAGCTAACCTTAGCTAGATTAAACCAGTAACAAGCTTAAAAAAAATGGTTAATGAATAATATTCCAGCAAAGCGAGCCTTAAAAAGTCTCAAATAACTGTTTCTGTTGCTAAACTCAACCTGTTCAAAGGTTTAGCGTGCCATATTTACAGGGATTTTAGGTGGAAATCTAATTGCAGAAATGGTATACAGTATTGTTTTTCTCTATTATCATGCAAAAATAAAGATATAGGGGCCACATTCAGCCCAATTTGATCTGAAGAAGGCCGAACCAGTAAAACAATAGTGTAATAACCTATAAATAATGAGAACTGCAATTTTCTTTCTTCAAGTGTAAATAAGTAAAACAAAAATTATGGAAATTTTTACATTTACAAACTATCATTTCACAAACGTGAATAACCTGAAAAATCTGAAATTTCTCAAGAAAACCAAGTGCAATTTTAACACTATTATGCCTCAACTTATCATTCATCCTATACATGTGCATTATTATATGTAGATCTGCAAAGGTACAAAACATTTAGTAACAGACACAATATTGTTGGGATTATTAAAATGAGTTTGACAAACTTGACTGTTAATATCATCAGTGTCATTTTTTTGCATAAACTCATCCTAGGGGTCAGATTGGAACCTGTGGCGGGCTGGCTTTGGCCTGCGGGCTGGATGTTTAGACTCTATACTCACCTGTACTTTACACTTAAAAAGAATCCCTTTCCATGCCAGTTTTCATTATTTTCCTTTGGTTCTCTCCTTGTATCCTGTAGTGTTTATTGCAGAATTGTATTCTAATACCAGTCCCCGTGCTTTGTCTCTGCAGCTCCTCAGTGAAAAGATCAGCGGGGCCGAGGGGACGAAGCTAGATGAGGACTTCATGGAGATGGAGAGGGTGAGTTCACACATGGCCTGTGGGAAACCCTGGGGGTATGATGAATATATTGAGTCACATTTAATAGTGTTGGATCCAGGGCTAGTCCTGCAGTACACAGATAGGAATGATCATTATTCATATACTCTCCTTTACACTTCATATAAAATGACCATGAATCAGTGGCTTTTTTGCACATTTGAGCTCATTCACAGCCTGTCCTCCATCCTTACAACTAATGTTTTATCTACCACCTCAAGCACATTTGATTAAATAAAACACTTACCTGACAAAGTGTGAATTTTAGTAAAAGTACGATTGTGACCAATTTCATTCTTGTATTTCATGCCCAGAAAAGGAAAAACAATATTTAAATGAATATTAAATATATGCCTTCTTGTATCCAGCTTCTCTCAGCTTTATTTTACTTTATCTTCAGACCCAAGACCAAGTGTTGGAAATTAGCCTCAACTATCAACACTATGATACATAGATTGCTGTTCTTATTTTACCTATGTTCAACATACCAATAAAGTGAATAAATAATATAAATATAATATAAATAAACGGTAAGAAAATGAACTGAATTTAATTGCAGTTGATAACTTACTGGTAGCAAGTTCATTTCCACAATAAAGAATCAGACATTGGATTAAAGTTTAAAGTAAAATTCAAACTACATACGTATAATTATAACAATGGCATATTAAGTATGTTCAATAATAAATAATAGTAAAAGACAATAAAACAATTTGAATTTTTTAATAAATGTGTTAAATTATAGTTGAAACAGGAACAACTTTGTTCTCACTTGTGATATTTTCTTGTAGTGTTTCTTTTCCTTATTTTTTTTAGCCTCTTTTTCTTTTTGTTCTCCTCTGTCATCTTTTTATTGTTACACCACAAGCTCTTAATACAGGGCATCTGGCACTTATTCATGTTGTAGTTTGCAGTTCCAATGCGACTGTTATGTCTATATTAAATAAATCATTAATATAAATATATAAATCCTATATCATCACTTTAATGACTCGACTTTTAAACTAAATTATAGCACATGTACATTTTACCCTTAGAATTGCAGGTCTATAAAATAACTGAAGTCTTTTTTTTTTATATATCCTCTTTTTTTTGCTTCTGTCAGAAAATCGAGGTCACCAACAAGTCAGTTCTCGACCTCTTGTCCAAAACAACAGAATACCTCCAGCCCAACCCAGGTAACCAGATACAAGTCACATGTCACCATATCATACTACAAGGGGTTCATCCTAATAAAATAAATAAAGTTAGCTTCCTCTTTTATTTCAGCAAAGTTTTAACTGTGTCCCTCTGCAGCCTCCAGAGCCAAACTGAACATGCTCAACACAGTGTCCAAGATCCGAGGGCAGGTGAAGACCACGGGTTACCCCCAGGCTGAAGGCATGCTGGGAGACTGTATGCTGCGCTACGGCCACGAACTGGGAGACGACTCTGTGTTTGGTACAGATATACACTGATACTATACGACAGAGGTGTCCAACTCATTTTAATTCAGGGGCCACTTACAGACCAATATAATCCAAAGTAAAATAATGACATAATATATACATAATGTCAACTCCAAACTTTTCTCTGTGTTTTAGAGTGAAAACAGTAAAATGACATTATAAAAATGTGAATAACATGAACAACCATGAAAAAACTGAATTTAATTATGAAAAATAAGCGCAATTTTACCAATATTATGCTTCGGTTTCTCATTTGCACACGTGTATTACAACTTACAGATCATAGCGGATCTACACAAACCACTTAGTAACAGGCAGAATATCGGTAAAATTGCACTTATTTCTCTTTAGACATTTAAGGTTTGTATTTGTTCAGGTTATTCACATTTTTTTGTGAAATGATAGTTTGTAAATGTAAATATTTTCATGTAATTTAACTTTTTTTTTTTACACTAAAACAAAGAAAAGAATTTGGGCTAAAATTACATGATGGAATTGTTTACATCTACAAACTATCCTTTAAAAAAATGTGAATAACATGAACAACCTGAAATTGCTTAAGAAAAATAAGTGCAATTCAGGTTCAGGTTGTTCATAGTTCTTCAGGTTATTCATATTTTTACAAAGTAGACACACTAAAACCTATTATTTATAGGTTATTATGATAGTATTTTACAGGTCTGATCCACTTGAGATTGAATTGGTCTAGATATGGAACCTGAACTAAACTGATTTTGGCACTGTTAACCGTTAATATCTTCATTTTACAAATTCAACCCAAGTGCCACATTGGACCTTATTCTGGGCCGGTTTTGGCCTGTGGGCTGTATGTTTGACACCCCCACTATAGGAGGAAGGTCTTCATCTGGAGCAAACATCACAGACGGGCTTTTCCTATAGTATTCCAAAAGCATTTGTTCTATGTCATATACATACATTGTCTTACAGTTTACTTAACCACCCTCCTGTTTACCAGTTTTCTTTTTTAACATTCCCCCTACAGCTTCCTATGTGTTTACCTTGTTTACCTGATATCTTGATTAATTATTTCCACAGCATTAATCCTTCAGGTCATTTTACAGGGACTCTCACAGTATAATCCTTCCATTTACTCATGCAGCCTAATGATACTTTCATGGGGATCAAAGAGATGAGGATCGCCTCTGATGTGCATTTAGAGTATTATTTTGTGACTAAACAAACTGATGCAGATGACGAGGTGTGTTTTTAGCATCATCTGTGTCTCAAACACCATTAGCTGCAGTGATAATATCATCCAAACTGCTTTGGAAGATTAAAGTTTTAGGCTGACTCCCTTTGCAATTTTCCAAATTACTAGAGGCAGAGAGATGGAGGAAGCAGCGCATTAGATGTTCATATGCATCCAAAACTAGACAAATGTATGCAGCAGTAAAGCTAAAACTTCTACATAAGCCTTTTTTACACATGGCTTCACTGAGCTGTTAAAGTGATGACTTCCACACATGCAATATGTCACTTTCACTGTAGGAGTTCACATGTGATTTAACAGCAAACATCAAATAGTACATGTATGTCTTTGTCCCCTCAAAGTTCCAGATTATAAAACATATGTACATATCTGTTGACAGCTTCATTATCACAGTGAGTCCTCTGATGCATTTTTGCAACAGTTTTATCGTTACGTGTTGCACAAAGTTCATTCATGCTGCATCCTGTTGCATTATTACCTGAGTGAGGATGCAATGTTTCAAGAGGGATGCATCAGGTTTCTATGTAATACTAGATAGAAAATGTATGAAAATCTGCAGCCAACATGAAAGAAAATGTAAGGAGAGGATTTTAGACTGATCTGATAGAACAGTGGTGTCAAACATAGGGCCTGTGGGCCAAAACCGGCCCACTAAAGGGTCCAAGGGCCTGTGAGATAAATTTGTGAAATGGCAAAATTACACTGAAGATATTAACAATCAATGGTGTCAAATTCATTTCAGTTCAGGGGCTACATTCAAACCAATTTTAATTCCACTGTGATCTGTAAGACGTAATGTACTTGTGTAAATGATAAGCTGAGGCATAATATTGTTAAAACCGCACACATTTTTTTAAAGAAATTTCCGGTTGTTCATGTAGTTCACATTTTTTAAAAGGGTAGTTTGTAGATGTTAATTTTCAATTATAAAATACACCAATATTCTGTCACAGCTTTTTGGTAATACAACTTATAGATCACAGTGGATCCACAAATGCAGAAAACATGTGTAACAGGCATTATATTGCTAAAAATGCACTTATTTTTCTCACAAAATTTCAGGTTTCTCATATTTTTTCAGCGTATTCCCATTTTATTGTGACAGGATTTCAAAATGTAAATGTTTTCATCATGTAATTTTACTTTTTTCACATTAGACCAAGGAGGAAAATTTGGAGTTATTATTTCTAGGTTCTGCTATTATTACACTGGAGGCGTTTGTGGCCCCTGAACATCCTTGACTCTTAATATTTTCAGTGTAATTTTTGCACTTCTGAAACCCGTCCCACAGGCCAGATCGGACCATTTGGCGGCCTGGTTTTGGCCTGCAGGCTTTATGTTTGACACCGCCGTTTTAGACAGATATCACACCACAGCCTGCAGGTAAACTAAGTCTCTCTGTGTCCGTCTATCTGTCTCACAGGTTGTTCTCTGGTGGACATGGGCGAAGCCATGAGGCAGATGGCAGACGTGAAGGACTCCCTGGACATTAACGTCAAACAGAACTTTATTGATCCTCTGCAGAATCTACAGGACAAGGACCTCAAAGAGATCATGGTACGTTAGAACAGCCTCCACCCTGGAATTACCTTCTGTTTGGAGTAATTCTGACAGAGTTTCATTACCCAGGAAATGTGACAACTCTACAGCCTGAGAAACAGACACAACAGGTGGTCCACACCCATATGAGCGGAGTTTTATTCCTGGAGATAAGAGCATGAGTTGACTGAGAGTGTATTTTAAAAGGCCAATATCAAAATGACAGTTTGGAGCAAAACTGTCATCCCTACCTCTCAGTCCTAAAATGCTGACATTTCAATTGTAATTTGCATGTGGCAAATTAATTATTTTTGTCTTTAATAGAACCTGGATGAACTGAATCATGAACTGTGTCTCTGTGTCGTTTGCAGCATCACCTGAAGAAGCTGGAGGGCCGCCGGTTAGACTTTGACTACAAAAAGAAGCGCCAGGGGAAAATCCCAGATGAGGAGATCCGTCAGGCCGTGGAGAAGTTTGAGGAGAGCAAAGATCTGGCAGAAAGGAGCATGTTCAACTTCCTGGAGAATGATGTAAGACCGGACAGAAACACCCACTTATTCACCAAATGTATATTATTGAAAATTAAAATAAGACATTGCAATACGTCCAGTGTTTTGGGAATTTTAGTGTCTGTAGTTTAAATCTGATAGTACAGAGAAGACAGAACCAAAGGGAGAGAACACTCTTCATGATCCTCCACTTGAAGCATTTTTAACCATAACCATGTGATGCATCCTGGACTGCAAGTAACCATGGCAACAGCACTGATGCTTTTATTACCTCCGCCAAGGAGGTTATGTATTCACCAGGGTCGGTCTGTCTGTCTGTCTGTTTGTCTGTTTGTTATCAACATAATGCAAAAAGCTGTGGACGTACTTCAGCGAAATTTTCAAGAAATGTCTGAAATGGGACAAGGAACAGGCGAGTTGATTTTCGGGGTGATCCGGTGTGGATCATCCCAGGATTTTTGCAATATGTCCAACAGTAGGGGGTGCTATAACAAGGCCCAATACCCTTGAAGTGGGTTACCTAGCAACAGATAAATAATACATACAGCATGGTGGGGAACTGAGCTGCCTTGGCAGAGATCTGCGCTCTCCAAGAGCTTTTCTAGTTCTTTTATACTTAAACCCTCAAAGACGTATATCACTGCTGGTGAAAAGCATCCACTGATCTGAAATGTTTCATAACTTTTGAACTATTTATCCTTTAAATACTTTTAAATAATTAATGTAAAATGCAGTTTTTCACCTTTTCATGGTCATCAGATTTGACCCATGTGGACGTTCAGAGGCTCCGCAGTGAACGTGGAAACATCGTCATCTTCTACAACATTGATTCACCAGTAAAACCCATGGACTTTGATATTATTTGACATATATTTTTTTTTCAATTGCTGAAAAAGACACTTTTTCCTCTGTTTTCTCTGTTTTGATATGATAACCTTTTATTTACTCTGAGCTTTTATGAACATCTACATGATCAGTAAATTAAATATAGGAAAATACCTGACTTTTACGTAAAAATGCAGAGAATAATATTATAATAAATGGTGATAAATCGCTTAGGAAAGATTAAATGTAGAGAAACATTCATTTGGAAGTGGCCACAAAAATAGCTGTAGGGCTTTAAGGGTTAATACCAGTAATTTTCAATTGTTAATGCACATAATTATGGGTAAAATTTACAAAACACAGTTGAGGTTGAAAGATTACACAATCACACCTTTTCACAGTTCTAATCATAAATGTTTCCTCTCTTAGTTTATTTAGTCTGACTATTTTACTATGAGAGAGTTTTTAATTCCACTATACTGTCACTGCATCGATGATTTTTGTTCATGTCGGTTTGTGTGTGTGTGTGTGTGTGTGTGTGTGTGTGTGTGTGTGGTGGGCGTGACCAACAGGTGGAGCAGGTGAGTCAGCTGTCGGCGCTGATCGAGGCGGCGTTGGAATACCATCGGCAGTCGTGTCACATCTTGGAGGACCTCAGCAGTAAACTGCAGAAGAGGTGAGGAGGTTTATTTATAGGTTATGTTGACTTCAGTATCAGTGACGACTGTGAAAAAGGAAATGTCTTCATGTGTTTGTGTTGACGTCAGTATCACATACAGCACTTTCTGACTTGGTGTGATCAGCCAAATGTGAATATGTTAAACTCATTTTAGTTAAGGGGCTACATACAGTCCAACATGATCCCAACTGGGCCGGACAAATAAAATAATAGCATAATAGCCTATAAATAATGACAACTCCATATTTTTCTCTTTATTTTAGTGCAAAAAAACCCCATTAATTTATGAAAATATTTACATTTATAAATTATTCAAACAAAAAAGATGTGAATAACCTAAAAAAACTGCAATTTCTTTTAAAAAAAGTGCAATTTTAACAATCTTATGCCTCAACTTATTATTTATACATATGCATTATGGATCAGATCCACAAATGCACAAAAGATTTAGTAACAGGCAGAATATTGTTAAAATCACACTTAATTTTCTTTAGACATTTCAGGGTCATATTTGCTCAGGTTATTCACATTTTATTGCTAAAGGATCGTTTGCTAATGTAAGTATTTTCAGAATTAATGGGGGGGGGGGGGTTCACTAAAAGAAAAATTTGGAGTTATCATTATTTATAGGCATAATGTAATATTATTTTTTCACATTGAACCAAGAAGAAAATTTGGAGGCATTATTTATAGGTTATTATGTTGTTATTATTTTACCTGAGATCACATTGTTCTGTATGTGGAACCTGAACAAAAAACAAGTTCCACACCTTTGATTGTTAATATCTTCAGTGTAATTTTTGCATTTTACAAATTCATCCCCCAATCGGATTGGACCCTCTAGCGGCCCAGTTTTGGCCCGCAGGCAGCATGTTTGACACCCCTGCCCTGAATCATCTGCAGTCATCGTTTCCATACAGTGATGATGTTGTTGGTGTCACATGGACTGTTATGTAACAGGAGGATGAGAGTCACAGAGCGATGAAATAGATCTATGAACCTGTCAGCAGCGTTGGATGCGTTTCACATGTTGATGTGTTGTTATTGTTGTGACACATTCACCTCAGGGGCAGCCACCACCAGAGAAGAATTTTCTGTCTTTTACAGTGATTTACATGAATGTGAAATCCTTGTCTAATTCTGCTCTCATATTACCAGTGGACTGTAAAATTAGAAAGCATGAAAACAGTCATCACACAAGACAATTTTATATTTTTTCTTTATAGATGGACATCATTTTGATTAGAATATGCATTGAAATGAAGCAAGCAGAGCTGGCAAAATATTCAATTAAATTTTAGATTTAAAATCTTTTTTTCAGTGTTATGGATATTTTTCATTTTAATCAATAGTTTTGTGATGAAATGAGCTGAAAACAAAACTTGATTAAAAATACTTTTTCTTTATTAAAACTGCAACCCATATGTGATTGGGGAAACTTATTCACAACTAACTGATCAATTTAAGAGGCAAACACATTGTATTTAAATATTTTTTTCTTGAGTGGTCATAAATTGATTTTATGATTTAGACATTTTTCATGAATGCCAAAAGACAAAACTTCAATTAATTGAATTAATTCAATAAATTACCTCAAATATACACTACTCACAATAAGTTAGGGATATTGTTATTTACATGAGTGCTTTTCCTATTTGGTCTGAATTTCAATGA
>JAPQRQ010000018.1:465800-478654 GCA_037367365.1 Apogon talboti | reverse complement strand
CTGCAGGTAGGCCTATTTATACCCGCCTCTTAACTGTTGCACCTCCCCTTACCTACTTGGTGCCACCTGCCACATATTGTTGTACATAATGAACCACTGATACTTTTTTAGCTCCAACTGTCTTCTGGTTAGTTTGGTTTCATTGGTCATTAATGTGTTTTTTCTGTTCATGTTTCTTCTTTCATTTTTTCATTCCAGTTAAATTGTTAGTTCTAGTAGTTTTACTTTTACTACACTACAGTGTAATGATAGTATTTTGTAACATTTGCAAAAAAAAAAAAACAAAAACGTGTAATGGTAGATTAATATTTAATGTCACTCACAAGTCATACTCTTAGGCTTTGGTAAACTGAAACTGATTGATGGATGATGATGGAAAACTGCTTTTCTGAAGGTGAAACCATTCTATACTGTGTACTTCCATGAAAAAATAATACTTCTCAGGTCTCCAGATTTTTTAACTTCTTGCGTCTTCATATTGTCCATTTTTTTACCTGCTTTATTTTTTAATGAATGTATATCCTGACCATTATTTTCATAAGGATCTTTGAACACAACATCTCACTTTTTAAGTATCACATTTGCATTTTGGTGTCACTGTGTGGTTCTCAAAGTCCAGATGTGACCATATTCACATAAAGGACATAGCTGTTAAAGTGCAGGGGGTGATGGGTGAGCTAATGCTAAACGCTAGCTAATCGACATGATAAAATAATAAACTTAAATATCTGCATAGCAAAGTCAGTTGATGGTCTAATTAGTCAAAGTTATCAACTATAGTCAAGCCTTCTGCTAAGAATGAAAATGTTTTATTCAATAAACAGAAGAGAGAAGTCTGATATAGCAGGAGATTAGACCTGTCAGTAAACGTCAGACACAACAAATATCAAAGACTTCTATTCATTCCAAGGGGTGAAGACTGCAGAATAATACAGATAGAGGTTAATGTTGTAATACCACTGATTGCCACTGGAGGTAGCTGGTTCCCATAGACATACAGTATATTCAACTTCTTATGTTAATAATCCTCATAGTTAATATTTTACCAGGAGTCAATTCTTTCTCTTCAGTTTTATTTGGAACATCTAATAAGTCCATCTGGTTCATTTTTAAAATTCTCCTCAGATCTGAGGTTGAATAGAAGCTTTGTTGTTTGTTAAGTGAGGCTTTGATTGACAAGTCTGTATGATGAATAACAGACACAGTTGCTAACAGGTTCCACAAAAGACTGTAAAATTACTTTGTTACACAATGCTTTAAGAGGTTTACAGTTTATATGGAGTCCGTAAGGTAGTGTTTAGCATTAGCTCACCACTAATACTTTGGATTCCAGTAGTTCAGCCTCTTTTGTCCAAATATGGTCACTTAAATCTCAAACTGAATTTCAAACCATCTATGATTTGTCATGAAGTATTAATGGAGCACTAATTTACAGATGGACCTTGACGAAATGTATACGTGAGTCCAAATAAAACAAATGAGACCAGGATGACTTCAGGAAAAAATGACTGACTAAGCATTTTTAGAGGGCGAGAGTTCAGTGTAAGTTAATAAGAACCAGGGCTTTTGTCAACATCTAGTGGTCAGTAGTGGTATAACATGATAATATACTTCCTGTTGATTCTCACTTCTCCTCTACTCATCTGTCTGGTCCATTTTGTTTGTGTAGTTCTGTAACCATGGGCAAAAACAACTATTCTGTCAATAACAAAAGAAAATCAACAGAAAACATGACATAACTGACAAAGATGAAGCCTCTAGATCAGGTTCATCTCTGCAGAGAAGACCAGGACCAATGCAGAGAAGAATGGAGCTTCATGTACGCAGAAAATGTGAGAAACCCAGATATTGAGGTACAAGTTATTCTTGATTAACTGTCCTAAACTGAAAGCACCAACGTGTGTCCATTTAACCCCTTAAAGCCTGAATTTATATACAAGTATATTAAAAAATTATTTGTGTCTTTTGCTTTCTAGTAGATGCTAGATTAAGTGGAGATTGTTCATTTGACGATAGCACATAAAAGTGAGATTTGGGTATGTTGTATATTTGTGACAACAGGTAATAAAAATTAATTTTCCGGTCTTAGGCATGGAGATGGTGTTATTGATGCCACATTATTTTCAGTGTCCTGACTGTAACACCAACTATTTAAACTATTATTATCCAAACAAACAGAGCTCAAGCTTTTAATTTGGAACATGGGTGTCGAACTCATTTTGATTCAAAACATTCAAATAACTTTAAAAATATTCATCACACATAGTCTAATATGCTGTAGAAGCACACAATAAACTAGCAAGTATTTTTATTATGGCACAACTTACTTTATATTAGGGCTGACGAATGTAACGTGTTAACGTGGATTTATCCATCGTCATGATTAATGTGATTAACCCATATGCAGTGCAGAATGACTGAATGTCTCTGGCAGTGCATTTCGGGCAGTTTGTCCAAATAGAGTTACCGTTGTGCCAGGCAGCAGAACCAACCGATAAAGATGGAAGACGCTAAACAGCACGTTGGCCCTCTCGATGGGAAATTTTAGTACAAAAAACCCCAAGACGGAACAGTTGTTTCAAGTTGTTTTGTTGAAATTGTTGAAGGTGTTGAATAAACACGTTAAGTGCATATATACTGTATTTCTGCCTTTTTTGAGTCTGTTTGCTCATGCAAAATGAAATTAATAATATAGATTAAAAATTAATGATATTTAATTGTGATGAATTCAAATTAATCCACAGCAACCATCTGATTAATCTGATTAAAATTTTTAATCGTTTGACGTTTGGCACTACTTTATATTAAAAAAATTGATTCACTTTTACAGCCTCCTTTCATGTGTGTCATAAATGGGAGCTTCTGCTTCCATTAGCCAGATGTAGGTTCATCTCCAACTGATCCGACGAGAAACAAGTGCTTGAAAAGGGTTCCTAGGAACGTGTTGAATATGCCTGAGCCATTATTGGGAGAATATATACACGATCTCGACAGTTTCCATGATGGAAACAGCATGTCATGAATTTATGACCGGCGACGTTAAAGGGTTAAGTGCAGTTTCAAGGTTTTGTTTTTGCCTGTCCCTGTGAATGACTGTAGTTCCTGAGGAGCAGCAGTGTGGTCTCCATCATGGTCACTCTGGTGCACAGATGAAGCATGAAGCACATATGTGTATTAATATCCAGACAGCGTCCTACAGTGCTTTTGTCTGCTATCGATCCAGGCTGAGGCCCATGCCAGATTAACATCTTTAAATGGCTGCTGTGGGACCTGATGAAGCGAGAGATCGATAGACTAGAGAAGTGGCCCCTTGCTCCTGCCCTGACCGGGATTAAAGAGGGCCCCGGTCCCGTCTAGTGCAAAGATAATTGAGGAAAGGGAGGATGGGGGTGGAGGGGTCCACCAATGGCAAGTAGACCTTGACTAAAGCCCAGACACAACACAGCAGACCTAGACCTGCAGCCAGAGGCCAGAGTCCCAACCTCAGGCTCGTGTCCAAAGCAGGGACAGGAAGTGGCGTCTCTCCAGTGTGGCGTGACCGGGTCCTGTGTATGTTTTATTTTGGATGGTAATCTAGCACGTCTGGAGCCCTGAGCACCGCTGTTCCACTGCTGTCAAAGGAATTATCCAGCCTCTGTCTGTTCATGAAGGAATTCCCAATAATGTGCCTTCCCTCTCGGCTTTGTCAGGAGGAGCCTGGGAATGAATAACAGACAGGATTAGACGCAAAAAGGGAGAAAAAGAGAAGGAGTGGTGCTCTGTCGCTCACAGAAAGTCCCTCTTTTTCTTCCCAGTGCTTAGGAGTTATTTCTTAGTGGGACTTTTATCTGAGTAGAAAAGACCATAAATATGAATGAAAGGCCTTCCTTTAGACGCCAGACTGCCATCATTGTCTGCTCAACTTTGATAACCTTCGCCTTATTTTTAGTAGTAGAGCGGAGTCGTCATGAGTAAAAATGGGAAGTATAGGGATGCACCATATAAAAACAGCTGTTTCTATTGGTTTAAAATGAACTTGGAAACAATTAAAGTCATTAGAGCTCTTCATAAAGTTGAAAAACTAATGTAATATAATATATCATGTCTTGTTTTTCTGTTTTTTTATTTTTCAGATCAGACTTATTTAGTTTATTTCTTAACTTATAAATGAACAAACTAAGCTCTACAATACAGAGGTCATTTACAGCTTCATCATATTCATGCTTACATGTTGCATTGTGTAGGTTGATAAATCATGTTGGATATGTTTGTTTTAATGCCATTTTTATTTTCAGTTATTTTTGTCTTGTTCTGTCTTTTTACATTGCCATCGTGATTCTTCCTTTACATAGTTTTGTTTCATTCTTATCTTGTTAAATATTTTTCATTGTTTTTGGTTTTTGTTTTTGCTAATTTTGTCTCTTTCTTTGTTGTTATATCCATTGCCTCACTTTTGTCTTGTGACATTATTTATATTCATGGTCGTTTCATTTTGTTTTATTTTCTCATCCTTTTAGTCTCGTTTTGCTCTTTTTTTGTCTCCATGTTGTAATTTTTGTCATTCTTGTTACATCTTTTACATGGTTTTTGTCTTGTTATATCATTTACTGCATGTTAAACTTAGTTACATATGATATGCACCAATAGATTCACCAAGCGGTCGTCTTTTTCTACGAATTATTGTTCAGTCTATTTTACATTTCAGTCAGTCATGAATGAGGTTGTGAAGATGTGTAATAAGACAAAATAAAGTATGCATTAAAACTTAAGGAAAGGCAGTAAATAAAGTACGTATGTCTGTCTTAACCTCCTGAGACCCAGGAAAATAAATGTTTTGGGTTTTTTACATTAAATAATAGTCTTCATTAAAAACAGCAGGTTTTTTTTTTGTTTTTTGTTTTTTTTATGGACTGTCCTTGACAGCTTTTTTGTTTTTTCTCTCCCACCGAGGACAAAGATACATCGCTGGGTCTCAGGAGGTTAAAATGAGGAGAGTTCAAGAAAAAAGTTGAAAACTACTAAAAAAAAAAATTAAAAAAAATCAAACAACAAAGTGTTTATTAGGTAGTTCCACCTATTTAGCTTGTGATTTTTTTTCATTTTAACAACTTTATTTTTACTTTAAGACAAACATTTCAAAGTTTTGCTGGAGACCAAAATACATCAACAAGTAAAATACTTCCAGACTTTTAGTTTGTGTTTTCCAAAATCAAGATTCAAGAAGTTTATTGTCATATACACAGCAGTACTGAGCAGTGAAATTCTTACTTTGCCAGTTCCCTTCACATGACAAACGTAAACAATTACACTAAACTAAAAGGAAATCAGCTGCACACTAAAAAATGAATAGGTAAAATAAAATAAAACGAGTACTAGAGTAAGTGTATCAGCTGCAAAAAAATAAAAATACTGTCACAGTGGTAAGACATTAAGTGCAAATTATCCATCACATTTCCATCTGAGCCAGACTTGCACTGTTCATCTGATGAAAGAGATGAGGCCCTTTTCCTTTTCCACACACTCACCATCTGAAAAAAGAAAAAAAACCCAAACACAACAACCTGGTGGCAGCTTCTCCAGCTTCTGTCCATTTCCATAGGAGGTGGAGGCCAGAGAAAGGCTGCCTGCCTTCCTGCCTGGCTGCCCCCTTAACAGGATTAAGGGGGGGGGGGGGGATATGGTGAGGTGACGGTACTTGCTCGGTGTAACTCACTCTGATGTGATTTCCATGAGTCTGGCCCGGGTCCTTGCTTTCTCCTCCTTCTAATCCCTCACTATTCTCACCGCCGGCCGTCAGCTACACTAATCTGCTGGCAGGCTTTAGGGGGAAGAAGCTTCTTCCACTCACTCACACACACTCACACAACCTGAGTGGGGTAAACACTGAGGGAAGGAGCTGCAGGTCCACCGACCGACCAACACCAGAGGACATCTGCATATCCAACTGCTCAGAAGACTCCTCTTGTGTCTTGATTCAGGTGTTGTTTGATGCTTAGTGGCTCAGCTGTCATTACTTCTGTGTCATCGGTTCAGCTCTGCTACACTTCACATTGTTTCACATGCTGCTTATAACAGACAGCACCTTTACAATGACATGTTTACAGTGAGGACACGTCTTGGCAGTGAGCTCCAGAGGACAGATGTAAGTACATTATATTATAACTATATACACTGTGTTTGTGTGTCTGATGTGAGTTCTTTCTTTGGACAAAATAACCTGAAACTTTCCAAGAAGTAAAGTTAAACAGGATTACTTGCTAGAATTGTTCTATATGTAATAGAATAGAATAAGTTTTATTGTCATTGCAAAACAATATTGTATAGTGCAACAAAATTTTATTTTATTTTCTGTAAGGTGTATAAAACAGGCAAATAAAAAAACAACACAGACACACAAAAGTGATTCCAGTGTCAAAATGTGTAGCATATACAGGTGGCAGTAATGACTATAATGTTAAATCGTTTTATGTAAAGTGGGTAGTGCAATGTCCTGAGTATAGGCTTTCTTTAAGGATAATGGTGTTGTATATTAAACAGATTGTAAAGTACTTTGAGGTAAATCTAATTTATGAGTATATACAACTCAGTGGAATTGGATTTCAGTCGATTGTTTTTGACATTTAAAGCTGCAGGGGCCAAAGTCAGGTGGACAAAACTTCCGATTTTACAATACACACCACCGAGCTCTTCTCAGTCCAAACAACTAAATACTGTATTAATAGAAACTATTGTTGTTTCATGCTGTCATGGAAAAGTGAAACCACATTCCCAAGCTTCTGTGTTGACACTTGGGTTCGTGGAAACATATTAAGGTCACATCTGACAGAATCTGATCAGCGATTGGCCATTAGAGCTGACAATCACATATTTAACCCTCCCATGTGTCTGAAAATGGCCATAATTAGACAAAAACATAGAAAAAAAGGTCATTTTAAAGGTTTCCTGTACTCTTAGACCACTTGAATTAAAATATGCTGAATATGCTTATGTAGTTTTTATGCAGTTGTCTTAAAGAAACTATCATGCACTGCAGCTTTAATTCTACTTTGTCTTTTTTTTAAATCTACATGTCATTTTATCTCAGTCTGTTATGGTTTGTTGTGTCTTATTGAAGCAATAAACTGAATGAAAGGTTCTGTAGAAAATAAGTTTCGCCAGATGTGAGCTTTAGAAAAACCAAAGACAGGTTAAGAAAATTTTAAATTTGCATTTTATAATACATATAGTCGTTGTCAGGTGTCATTGACATTTATCATTGTTTGGTGAGGTTTTAAAGCCTGTTTTATTTCACTGAAAAGGAACATGCAATGAACTTTCATTGCATTTGCTCACTTGTTACATTCTAATGGCTGAAGGATTAGGAAACAGTGAATTATTAAGTAAATTATTTTAAAACAGAAAATATTAAAGGAGGCTTTTCACTACAATTTTCATGATGCTCTTTTTTTATTCTTTTTATGTCACTTGAAAATATACAGTATATTTTTTCTGTCTTATTATCACTCTTTCAGCCCTTCTGTGTGACTGATTCATTTAATAATATGAAAAATATAGTAACATATAACTTTTTGAAGCGTTTAACATATGTTTTTTGTGATTCTGTGTAGATACTAAGTTTGGTATGAGTGGTGAAAGGTGACAGCTGTCCTTCAGAACCAATCTGAGGTACATTTACACTTCACCTCACCTATAGCTACGTGGGACATAATTTACTTTTTATTCCATTACCTTTGACAGCTGATCCATGCAAGACATAGGAGGATTTATAACAATAAAAAGGATATATAATACAAGTTTAAACACTGGTTTCCAGCCTTTTTGGCTTCTGCTGATTTGCAAAAAGCAGTGTTTGTATTCAAGGTGATTTTCACATTCAACTTCACATATGATTTGATTTAATAAATATTAAAATCATCTAAAACTGCACATAAATTATATTAAACCAGGTCCACCTTCAGCAACCACACTGATGACTCAGTTCTCATAAGTCGAATCTTATATATATTTATATTTATACTTAAATGGAGCAACTGTAACAAAAATTCCCC
Source organism: Apogon talboti (assembly GCA_037367365.1). NCBI lineage: Eukaryota > Metazoa > Chordata > Actinopteri > Kurtiformes > Apogonidae > Apogon > Apogon talboti. The sequence goes on along the minus strand of JAPQRQ010000018.1, from coordinate 470,627 downwards.
CCTGGGATGAATAAAGTATTCTGATTCTGATAATCTAACAGCCAAAGAGACCAAACCAGTACTTACTTTTGTTGCTAATAAATGACATGTATTTTTAGGATTTTTCATGCAGTACAGTTGTATGTGTACATTGCATGTGTCAGCATTCCTGTATGTGAACCCGGTGTCCATCTGTGTCTCAGTAACTGAGGCTGATCTTCCTGATATGACTGAATGGCCCCATGGACTGATGACATGACGGCAGAGGAGCCCTCGGTTCCGTCACTGACCCCTGTGACCGAGGTCAAGTTGATGTCAGAGGAAGAGCTCAACAACCGCAACCAGGAAACAGCAAACCAGTGCGAAAATAAACCCCCCGAGGAAGGGTCGGCGATCTCTGAAAGGTACTAAAAGGGAAAAAAACAAAATGTAAACATCTGTGTTTCATGCATGCTTTGCCTTTACATGTACAGGCAAAATTGTATCTTACTGAAAGGAATGCGCAACTGATGTAAAAAGCCCCCATTTCTGCCATTATCCTTTGTGTCTTAATGCAATATGTTGCACAAATGGGACTGAGAGCACACATTTCTGCAAATCACTGATGTATAATCCACAACATTGTTGACCACTCAGAGGACAGTGTAATGGGCTGTATCTGAGTACATCTCATCAACAACTGTACAGCATGGTTGGTTAATAACTTAAATGAAAATCAGAATTTAAAAAAACTGGGTTTGTTCTGATTCAGTGCAACGTGAATCAGAACAAACAACACATTTTGCTTGTAGCTTTTATTGATTTTAATGTATTTACTTATGCAAATATGTATGATACATTTTATTTAACCCATAAAGACCCAGTGCTACTTTTGTGGCAGTTCCCAAATGATGTCTTTCTCTTTATTTAACCTTTCCTAAGTGATTTATCACCATTTATTATAATACTGTCGTCTGTATTTTGCTTTTTTTCAGTGTAAATCATGTATTTTCCTATATTTAATTTACTGATCATGTAGATGTTCATAAAAGATCAGATTAAAGTTGAGGGTTATTATATCAAAAACAGAGAAAACTGAAGAAAAACTGACTTTTTCAGTCAAATCATATTAATAACTGAACTCAAAAACAAGTGTGTCCATCCACTGTCATTGATCCAACTCCATGGGTTTTACTGGTGAATCAATGTTGTAGAAGATGACAGTGTTTCCACAATAACTACGGAGCCTCTGAATGTCCAAATGGGTCATATCTGATGACCATGAAAAGATGACAAATTGTATTTTACATATATTGATAGGATTAGTGGATCAATATGTATTAAACAGTTTAGGAGGAGATGCTTTTGTCACCGGTGGATGTTTGGGTGTTTATGGGTTAATGTCTGCACAGATGTGGGTACGACATATGACATTATGTAGTACAGGTCTCTGTTCAGCTTAATCAAAAGGGAGGACAGTCTCTTTTTTTGTTAGTCTCTACTGCCTTTCTTTGAGGTGACATCTGGAGATGTCTGTCTGATCGTCACTGTCCATTTCATCATATACATTTATGTATAAGAACTAACTCAGCCAAGTCTGATGCACAGATTGAGCACAGTGGAGGTTATTTCTTCATCTCTCTTCACATGGTCCATCCCTGTTAGAGCTGACCCCTCATTCATCTCCACCTGGGATGAGTCAGTCATCTCCAAAGGCCAGGTAAAATACAGTTTGTCATTTTTTTCATGGTCATCAGATATGACCCATTTGGATGTTCAGAGGCAGATACCGTGGAAACACTATCATCTTCTACAACACTGATTCACCAGTAAAACCCATGAAGGTTGATAAATGACAGTAGATGAACACACTTGTTCAGCTGCTGAAAGATACTTTTTCCTTAGTTTCCTCTGTTTTGATGTAATAGCCTTTCATTTACCCTGAGCTTTTATAAATATCTGTGTGATCGGTAAATTAAATACAGGAAAATACCTGGCTTTCACTGAAAAATTCAAAATACAGAGAATAATATTATAATAAATGGTGGTAAATCCCTTAGAAAGATTAAATGTAGAGGAAAAAAAACTATTTGGAAATGGCCGCAAAATAGCTGTAGGGCTTTAAGGGTAAATTCTGGTCATTTTCAGCTGCACATAATTATTGGTAAAATTTACAATACACAGTTGAGATTGAAAGGTTCCACATACCTTTTTTCACAATTCTAAAATTAAATGGAGTTTGATAAATGACAATGGACGGACACACTTGGTTAATGTTCACTTAATGATGTATTTTACTGAAAAAGACAGTTTTATCTGTTTTTGATATAATAACTCTCAACTTTAATCTGAACTTTGATGAACAAATACATGATCAGTAAATTAAATATAGAAAAATACCTGATTTTCACTTGAAAATACAAAACATAGATGATAATATAATACATGATGATAAATCACTTGAGAAAGGTTAAATATGAAGAAAAATTTATTTTGGAACTAACACAAAAGTAGCACTGGGTGTTTATGGGTTAAATGAGAGGTTGAGTATCATGGGTCACATAATTAATCATCAGTCTTCATCCATTTATGAGGTTCTGCAATCTTGACAAAGTGAACACAGGTTAGAGGGAATATAACAGAAACAGATTTCCAGACATATGTGGACTTTTTAAGGGTTTCCATTTCTATGTGAGCCCTAGTTGGAAAAAGCCTTAAACACTTCCTCTCCAGAAAGCATTTTGTGTTGCTATTCTCTGGAGGTGGGAAAATGTGTCCACCATGCTTTTGCCAAAGTCGCTCTGACATAATGGACAGTGATCCTGCTGGTTGTCCAACGCCCTCCTGGAGGATTTCATCTGCTTGTGTTCTCCTGTTGAGCTCAGTCTGATGAAACTGAATAAAATAACAGTCGTCTCTGTTTTCAGTGGTATCCATCTGCTAGAGGACATTTGTCTTAGAGAGTAGAGAGTTTACCAGATTCTGGATGTATTTAGGGACCATGTGCAAAAGTATAGAACATACTTACACATGAATCTGATTTGTTCCGTAGTATAGATTTTGCATGTTCTTCACACTTACATGTCTTCTAGGAGGCAGATACAGAACATACAGTCACAGTCAAAGGTTTTGTTCTTGCTGAATTTGCTACTTTGGTTTCTTAAATTTTCCGCATGTTTCTGAGGTACATTGATGAACAATTATGAGCATTTTTACAACTTTCATTGACTTTCCATCCAAAGAGTAAATTTGTCAGTTCTGACCTTTGACCTCTGTCTCTGGTGCACAGTGACGAGCCCATCTGTAGGATCTGTCATGAGGGCGTGTCGTCCGGGGATCTGCTGTCCCCCTGTGAATGCTCCGGGACCTTGGCCATGGTGCATCAGAGCTGCCTGGAGCACTGGCTCTGCACCTCCAACAGCAGCCACTGTGAGCTCTGCCAACACCGCTTCACACTGGAGCGCCTCCCCAAGACCTTCTCTGAGGTAATGGTCCAACGGACAGACAGACGGCACCATGCATTTCAGTATCCGCCACGTGAAGTCAGCTCAGAGACAGTTATGTGTAAGATGAGTGTTTGGATTATGAGTCAGATCTACTTTATATTGAAAAACAAGTTTTTATACTGAACAGGAAACTTTATTATTTAAATCTATACAAAGCATCTGGATCCAGCTGTGATTTTACCTGCTTAATGTTTTTACTAAGGGTAGTGGAAGGAAGAAAGGAAGGAAGGAAGAAAGGAAGAGAGAGAGGGAGAGGGAGGGAGGAAGAAAGAAAGAGAGAGAGGGTGGAAGGAAGGAAGGTGTTATTATTGGAGGAAATAACAAGACTTTATTACTTTTGTGAAATTTTTCAACATTTTTTGTTATATAGAAAATCAAGGTCAATGAAGTTACCATATTTGGTTTCTTACCCATAAGTGGCAAAAAAAAGAAAAAAAAATCCAAGAAGTAAATTAAAAAAAAAAAACCTTGTAAGGTGAAATAAACATGTATTTTAGAACTTTAGAACATCGGGACATCTGTCAACATCCACATTATCCCTTTGAACATCATTACTTACATTAGTACCATTACTTCATGGCAGGTACACTCCCTGTTCATGCAGAGGTGAACCTTACAGACCCTGTAGACGACATTGGACCTGAGATTGTTGACTCACTGTCCTCACTGGAACTGGTACTGTCACTGTCTTGTATGCAGAAACTTGCCTGATAAAGGGTTAAAAGGTTAAATCATATTTTTTTTCCTTTTTCAGTTTCTAATTGTTTTTATTCAAAATACTTGAAAAAGTCAAATTACCACTAATATCAAATAAAGATAACCAGTTCCTCATAATGTGTTTGATCTCCTCATATCTGTACATGGTCTGGTCTCCACTGACATCCAAACCACACCGTGTCATTCTGCCCTTTTTCTCAATGAGAGCAGATGTCATGAGTGGGAGTGGGAGTGGCTGCCTTCCTTCACGTTGAAGCACCTGCTGCTTCTGCTGCTAAAGCCACTTAGCCTCAGATCCAGATTATGGAGGAGGTTTGGTTTGTTCATGGCTCTGCTTCAGGACAGGACACGCGTCTTCCTGTCACTGTCAGCGCTGTTAATCTACTGATTAAGACCATGTGCTTAGTTCACGTCCACAGTGAACGGATGTAAGCCCGCTGTCAGGCAACAACACATTACACTTTATACAAGAACACCTGAATGCATCATGAGGCCTTTGAGAACTGGGTCTAGAACTGGTTTACATCTACATTTCCACCATTATATTTCCATTTTGGCCAACAGCAATGCATCATACACTATATGGACAAAAGTATGTGGACACGTTGAATTCAGGTGTTTCTTTTCTAACAGGGGTCTGGGATAC
>JAPQRQ010000018.1:451602-461602 GCA_037367365.1 Apogon talboti | reverse complement strand
TTTTAGAACCTATTATATGGAAATTAATTGCCTATTTATTCATTTATTTTTTATTTAAAGCATTTTTGCTCTAATTCGGCATATTTACATCCGATGTTGTTCAATACAGATGTTCATTACTGTGTACTGTCCCTACCAAATAAACTAATAAACATCAATACTATAGCGTCTTTTAACAACATATTCCAAGAGACCAAACTGACCAATAAATAAATAAATGAATAAATAATCAATCAGTCAATCCACACATATGTTTTTAACTGTTTGACGCCTGTTTGTTATTGTTACGCACTTATTTTTTAAGTGATAAATGACGGAGAAGAAAAGAACGAAGAATCTTGCTAGTTTTCGGTGACATGTTTTGAAAATCACACCCGGAAGTGCTCGGGTTGATTTCCGTTCACTTTGCTGCTGCCGTGTTCTACACTTGTTTGTGCGTCAACTCATTAAATGTGATTTATTTCAGCCGTGAAACACTTAAACCTTCTCAGTCGCGTCCTAAACCGGTGTATTTGACCGGATCCGGGTTTTCCAAGTGCAGCGGGGTTCCACACGCCTCATAACGGACGCATGACGTGACTTTTATTGCCTATTAAACATTCCTGGCCCTGGTCCGGACACTTCAGTCGGACCTCCCAGACCTCTATCTCTGTGTTTTAAGATCATCCGGACACTCCAGGTTCGTCGTCGCCGCCATGGCCGCCGCAACCTCCACCCCTGTGGCCTCCAGCAGCCACGCCGGCCGCCCCCCCGCCGGCCGGACGCCCGCATCCAGCCCGACCTGCCTGTCCCGCATCCAGGAGAAGGATGAGCTCCGGCACCTCAACGACCGCCTAGCCAACTACATCCAGCGGGTCCAGGAGCTGGAGGGAGAGCGGTCCACCTTACTGATCCGCCTGGAGGAGACCGACGAGTCCAAGAGCCGGGAGATGGGGAACATGCGGCGGCTGTACGAGGAGGAGCTGGCCGACGTCAGGACGTCCCTGGACGGGGTGGCTGGGGAGCGGGCCCGGCTGCAGATCGACTACGGGAACCTGTGTGATGAGTACAAGAGGCTCCAGAGCCGGTAATGAGGAAAAGAGAGCACAGGGTTATTCATCACATGCACAGATATACACAGTACAATGTATGTTTGTACCTGTAGTAGAATAGAAAAAAAAGATAACACTGGAAAACATAGGACTGATGGATTTTTTTTTAACCCTTTATAGGACACTCATAGAAATTCTCTGAAATTCAAAATTTCAAACGTAGTATGTTATTGCAGAACATAATAAGACTTTATTACTTTTGTGAAATTAAAAAATATATATTATCAAGGTGAATGAAGTTACTATATTTGATTTCTTGCCCAAAGTGGCAACAAACGTGAAAGGAACACTTATTTTAGAACATAACAACAATTAGAACATTAGACCAACATAAGTGCTGATCCAGACACCTGTCAACATTCACATTATTCCTTTGAACATCATTACTTACATTAGTACCGTTACTTCATGGTACCTAACAAAGCAGGTACACTCACTGTTCATGCAGAGGTGGACCTCACAGACCCTGTAGACCACATTGGACTGTTGACTCGCACTGTCCTCATTGGAACTGTTGCTGTCAATGTATTGTAATGTGTGTGGAAATGACCAAAAATAGTCACTTGCACGATAAAGGGTTAAACACATATTTATTGAGATTTTCTTCTATTAACCAAGAGAATAAGTTAGTTCCATCCACTGTCATTGATCCAACTCCATGGGGTTTACTGGTGAATGAATGTTGTAGATGATGACAGGGTTTCCATGGTAACTACGGAGCCTCTGAACGTCCAAATGGGTCATATTTGATGACCATGAAAAGATGATAAACTGCATTTTACACCAATTTATATGTATGAATTGTTCAAAAGTTCTGAAACATTTTAGACCAGTAGATGCTTTTGGTCGCTGGTGGCGGTTTAGGTCTTTAATGGTTAAATTGCGTACATAACTATGGTACTTTTTAACACCATCATCCACAGCTGGTTCTACAGGCTCCTCTGTAATCACTGACTTTTTTTTTTTTTTCATCAGGTTCCAGAAGAATGAGAATGATGTGGTGAATACTTTGACCCAGAAGAAGAAATTAGAAACAGCTCTACACTCCAAAGAGGCCGAGTGCACAAAGCTGCTGTTGGAGAACGGGACATTAAATGGTCACGTAACGGATCTGCAGGACCAACTGAGAAACGTATGAACACAAACTACACGTGTGTTGTACAACGGAATGTTAAAAGAAGTAGTGTCTGACAGTGGACATATTGGATATCCAGTTAGTAGTAGTAGTAGTAGTATCATAAATATTAGTTCCAGGGTATTTATGATATATTTATGATATACCTCAAACTCACAAATATGCATCCAGACTCCTGGTTGTGAATCTGTTCTTACAAGTCTGTGTGCATGTCTGATCGTTCCTCTGCAGGTTGAGGATTCACTGGCAGAAGCCAAGAACCACCTGAGCTCTGAGATGCTGAGGAGGGTGGACTTGGAGAACCAGCTGCAGACCCTCAGAGAGCAGCTGGCGTTCCAGAAGAACATGAACGAGCAGGTAATGCAACAGGTGCATCCCTCACCTGAACCCGACTGCTGTTTAATTCTGTGTGTTATTTATTCAAACCAAGTCACGGAAGGATGGGTTTCGGTTTTAATCAGTATATTTGGGGTTTGCCGGTAGGAGACTCAGGAGATCCGGCATCGTAGCGAGAGCCGGTTAATGGAGGTGGACTCTGCACGACGGCGGGAGTTCGAGAGCAAACTGGTCAAGACGATGCAGCAGCTCCGTCAGGACCACGAGACCCAGATGCAGCAGTACAAAGAGGAGCTTGACAAGACCTTCAGCAATAAGGTAGGTCCAGGCGCGTTTCTAACAGTATAACACACAAGACCCCCTGGATGTCTGTTCTGTTTACGTTGTCGTTTGCGAATTCTAGCTGCAGAATGCCCAGCAGGCGGCGCTGGAGAATAACAACGCCGCCTCGGCCACTAAAGACGAACTGGAGAGCACTAAATTCAGAGTAGAGACCCTCAGCTCGCAGCTTCAGCAGTACCAGAAAGACGTGAGTGGAGCCGTTTTGATCTTTAACTAAACAGATTCGTTAAAATGGAGCTCAGATCAGCTTTGTTCGTAACCCCATTTCCTCTGCTCTACATCTGGTTAAACAGACGGAGCTGTAAGTCCGTCTTACACGGTACATAGTTCAGATGAAGGACTTTGATCCGACAGATTTAAATGAGCGTTGATACAGAACAAAACAACACAAGGACTTAAACCTTATGAGTTCCCTAATAATACCAACAATAGTCCATCATATTAGACCGCAACAAACAGCAAAGATGAACGTATTTCCATAAGTAATATTTGATATGAAGTATGAGTTGGAGGAAAAGAGCCTGGAAATGTCAGTGTGAACCTGATAGAACTGATGTTTCTGGGCTGTTTGTGTTGATGAAGCAAACACATGATTAAACAAACGTCATCAGTCTCTTACTATGATTATGTAGTATATGATGATCTATGATATATTTGTAGAACTTGCATAAAAGTTTTTTCAGTAGTTAAATTGACTGCCTCAAGCCGACCCAGAAAGGCCTTTTAACAAATATGTTAAAGATTTAAGATGATTTAAATGCAGGAACGGACTAAGAATATATATTTTTTTCTCCTTAGAATGTGTTGATTTTTATTTACAGAAGCAATGGGTCCCCTTTCAGAGTCCACAATGTTGGACCACCATGTTTCTAAAGTAGCTCAGAACCTTTGTTTCCATTTTACATCTTTAAGATACAATCCCATCACCTTCTGCATTTGAGTATGGACCATTTTAAAATAAATTAATAATAGTAAAAAACAGACTAGATAAACAAATTGGCTATGTTTTCATAAAATCACTAAAACGAAAAAAGCAAGTAATGTTTTGGATCAAATAAAGTAGTGTGTTATCATCAGCAGGTGGCAGTATAGAGTAGATAAAGAGTAGATGTATATTTTCATATCTGGGATGATGATATAATCAGTTAGTTAATTTCTGCATCTTCTGTATTGATTTTCATTGGAAAACTTGTAAAAATGTACTGGGAAAAGTGTATTTCCATTTTTCCTTGTGCATGTTTACTCTTAAAAAAAAACAAATCACAAACAACAAATCAACAGCGTGAATAACTGTCTTTTAAAATTCAGAACTTTTTCTTCAAAACTTCTAAATGCGCATTAAATATGTCGTATAGATATGCTCCCACCAACTCTAAATGGAATTTCTTGTATTGTTGTTGCAACCACATGGAAATGATGACATGATGATGGGGGGGCGTATTTAGTTGTTTACACTAACTCTGTAAATGCATTACAGAAATAATGGAGAAACCGATCGGAAAAAATAGACCTTTTTTTTTAATTGATTGTCACACATCTTAACAATCAATAATTGCTTCTTTGGGTCAGGGTAGTTCGTACTGTGTAATGGTTCTGTGATGCTGAGATCAATGATGCATTGACATGTTCTGTCTGCTCTAAATGGTGTATTATGTGTTACAGTCATCTGATGATTGTTGTGCCTTACTGTTTGATTGTTCAGATTTTATTTATTTTTTTACCAGTTCTGTTTTGTATCCTTCTAATTTATTATGTATATAGTGTGTTTGCTCTTGTATTAGAATACATTACTTATATTCTGTTTTTACTGTTTGACATGCTGCTGCTGCACTACAATTTCCCAGTTTGATATCAATAAAGTATATCTATCTGTGTATATAGACTACTATCCTTGCATACGGCCATAGATGCATACATGGAGTAGACACTGGCTGACTGCAGGTTCTTGGGCGTCTCCTGCTGTTGACCCTCACGCTAATACTGTGTGCCGCTTCCTACCTCTGCTGGTCAGAAAATGGTCCTGGAGGGTCGCTTCCAGGAGCTGGAGAGGACTCTGGATCGGGAGCGGGAGGTCTGGCAGCAAAAGCTCAACCAGAAGGAGCAGGAGATGCTGAGCATGAGGAGCCAAATGTACAGCCAGCTGGAGGACTATGAGAGCCTGCTGGACGTGAAGCTCGCGCTGGACATGGAGATCAACGCCTACAGGAAGATGCTGGAGGTGGAGGAGCAGAGGTAGAAGATGATCTGATGATGATCACTTTTATTTTGAACATAAGTAGGAATAAAATAGAAAGGTGAACAAAAGGCAAAAAAGAAATAACAAACAAAACGCTCCAGAACATTGAAGGTATTAAGTTAATGAAAAAAAGAAAAAAAAAAAAAAAAGTCACACAAGTATGTCATTGTGGGTCTTTAACAACACTTTATGTCTGAAATGGAGTAGGAAGACGCCAAGCTTATATTGTCCTACCCCAAATTTATGCGACTAATGTATACAGTCCATAAAAAAAGAATGGGTCAAGAGAACACATTAAAACATACCATCAGTAACTATTACTGTTGTACTCCTGTTTATTGTTGCTACATCTCTGGAAATTAAGGTGTTCATACATCTTAAATGTTATGATGCTTTCACACTGTTTGATCATTTCTGTTATTTGGAAGTAATTTATCTAACCCTACAACACCATTTGTATCATATTTGCTACACCAGGTTCTGAGACCTCTATCTCATCAACAAGATGAATATTTGCCTTAAAAACCTGTCGTATGTAACCTGTTGCATGCTTTCTGCCCCCTGGTGGATTATCCTCCCACTGCAGCCAGTGGAAGGGCTTTTTTTGTATGCCTTTTTCAATATAGCCACTATCATTAAGTCATTGACACACTATTTGCAGGAAAGTCTTTGGTAATTTTCAAAAATTTATGTTAAGAAGAACATTTATATCATTGTTAATTTAAAAAAATAAGTACTTAATGGTATGAAACCACGCATAGTTACTTGATGATTAATTTTTTATAATATAATTAAATTTGATACTGCAGGTATATAAAGGGCTTTATAAAAAAAAAACCCAATGTATCAAATGTGGTACAAAATCATCTGGCAAATTGTTTTGTTTGGATATTGTTGAAGGTCTAATAAATATCTCAATTCCAAAAAGGTAGAATTTTTGTGGCTAGTTCTTGTTTGGTCAGGTTTTACAGGGTTAATTCCACCAGATCATTTGATTTGAGTGGCTGTGAGAGTCAGAATAGTGTATTGGTCTGTTCCAGGTATCCTGTGTTGTTTATTATCTTTTGAAGTGTGCATAATGGTTGTAGGTTGGTTTTGTAGGAATTTCCCTGTACTTCTGCAGTCATTCAAATAGGGGAAGACAAGTGAGTAATAGAATAATATATATATTTTTTTCTCTCATCAGACTGCAGCTGCCTCCGAGCCCCTCCCAACGAACGACCCTGACTCGAACACACGAGGAGGGCAGAATCAGGTTAAGAGGGAAGAAACGGAAACACGAGGGCGCCTCCGGGAGCTCGCCCGCCTACAAGGTGCCCGGTCGGCCCTCTGACGTTAGCGCTGTGAGCGTGACGGAGGTGGACGCGGATGGCAGATATGTCCAACTGAAGAACAACTCGGAGATGGTAAGAATGTGGTTCACGGGGTCAACACAAGGGGCAGCGTTGTCCTTATCCTGTAGGTCAGGACAAACCACAGCAGATAGTCCATTCAGCACAATTCAGAACTAACCAATGGTAACTGAACACTTTTAGTCAAGTTTGATCTATATGTTTGAGTTACTTCTTTACTTAACTCCTACCTCAGGCCATTTTTGTACGTTTTTGGTGTTTTTCTTTCTTGATTTGGTGATTATTATGGTTGCGTAACAGCTTATGGTATGAATTTCAGCAAGACTGTTTCTTTTTAGACATATTTTAATCAAATGTAAATACAACAAATGCTATAATAATAATAATTAATAATAATCATCAATATAAATTTTTTTTTATACATTGTCTTTTATTGTTTTTCGCAATTAAAGTAACAGAAAACAGAACAGAAACATAACAAGGTAAAAACATACACAAGACAGGCACAACAGACAGTCATCTACCGCACATTGAAATGTCAGACATCATTCAAAACAAAACGGGCAGTTGATGGGCTAGTGGATTAGATTCGGGGGTTCTATATGTCCATAGCTGTCCTTTGGGATACCCACGAATACCCATTTTTGTCTATAGTGGAACAGTATAGTCCCAGGGTGAGTGTTCCTCTGTGTAGTTACTAAATCCATTGTAAAAGTATAATTTCAGAAAAATATAGCATTCTCCGTACAAAGCAAACATTCAGTGTCCCAACAAAAAAAAAAAATCCTCCGTACATTGTGTTCCAGGATAAAGAATACAAAATTCTCCAATCAGAGCAAACATTCAGTGATGAAACCATCTCTGATCTAAGTAACCTCTCCACTTCTCCCAATGTCTGTCACCTTTCTCAGTTTCATGTCTCAGGGAAAATGTTAGTCTTTCCATGTTATGAATTTCTTCAACTATTCCTATCCAATCTGAAATTGTTGGACACTCATTACTTAGCCACTTCCTGGTTATTGCCTTTTTGCTACTTGCTAATATTTTTAATAGGTATCTGTCTTGTTTATTTAGCTCAGTTGGTATGTTTCCTAAATATACAACGCTGAAACTGAGATCAAGCTGCAAGTTAATGTTTAAATTTTTTTCTTTTTTTTTTTTTTCTTTTAGGAATTTTTAACCCATTAAATGCCACTTGGAATACTGACACCTCTTGTTTTATTAGAAGAAACTCAAAATCTAAGACTTTCCTTATAATACACGGTGGAGGGATGTGATATTGTTTATATCATCAATAACACTGATTTCATTGCATTAGTAGTTTTTGTTCAGTGCAGGACTCTCATGGGGAAAAAAACTGCCTCACTGATTTCCATTGAAATTACCTTTTAATCTCACATAAAAACTACTAATGCAATGACATCAGTGTTTTTGTTCATCTTTGACATGTAAACCCTGATAATAAAACTACCACATCCCTCCACAATGTGATATGGAACTAGGTATGGAACATATCTTCTATTTTGTAAACTGGAAATGGCACACTCCAAACTGATCTCTAATCTGTTTTCCACATTAATCACAGAATGGCCTTAACTGCATCTGAGGCAGCCATTGTACTTTGTGTTCCTCTATTATTCTTGGTCTGACAGCTGTAGTTACTTTCCATTTAAAACTTTAATGGCCAAGACTTTTAAACGCCTGTTAAATTATCCATTATGTTAAGATTAAACTAAAGCCTTCCAAGTATTTTGCTGTCTGATGTCTATGAAAAGCAGAATGAATTCAGCTCGACACATTTTTTTCCCCTCTGAAATTCTCAGGTTTTAATTTCAATAGATGCTCCAATCACCCAATATCTTAGAAAAACTGAATAAAATATGAACATTTTTTCCTCCTGTTCCCTCCTCTTCCTTGAACTTTCACAAAGGTCTTGCACTTGTAATGAAATATATTTGTGTTACTGTCACTGAAGGAACATGTCTTGATACCATTCCATGAATTAGGATACAGTATGTGGTAGAAAGTGACTGAAATTCCTTTGGATATGACGACCACCCACAATTATCTCCATAAAGCTATTTAATGAATATGTAGTATTTTAGATAAAATTTTTCATGACTGAGTAATATGCTAATGATTCATTCATTAGACTGTAAAAGATCAGAAAACAATAAAAAAAAAAAAAAGGTCTGGATTTATTACTTAATTCCAGTTTGCCTGTCTTCCTGAATACATACCTGTTCTGTAGGTTTGAGTTAATGCATCCTGTCTCTACTTCTGTACTCGGCACCAGCAGGTAAATGGCTCCTGTTTGTCATGATCTGTTCTAGGATCAGCCGATCGGAGGCTGGGTGGTCCGGAGGGTGTACTCTGATGCAGGGGACATCTCTTTCCACATTCCCTCTCCCTGTGTCCTGGCTGGAGGGCACACACTCACTGTGAGTCATTCCACCTCGTATGTTTATTCAAAGAATATGGACTATAAGTTGCTGCTAGGGCCCAGACTTCTTACTGAGACGTTTGCCTTAGGGATCAGTTAGAACTTGATAAAATGTAAACTTTTCTCTTATTAGTTGGAATACAATGTGTTAAGAAGACCCTAAACCAGGAATATCATCTCAAATGGGCCAGACCAGTAAAATGATAGCATAATAACCTATAAATAATGACAACTGCAAATTTTTCTCCTTGTTTTAGTGCAAAAAAATAACTTAATCATGAAAATATATACATTTACAAACCAAACAAAAAAGATGTGACTAACCTGAGAAAAACTAAAATTTCGTAAGAAAAAGAAGTGGAATTTTAACAATATTATGCCTCAACTTATCATTTATACATGTGCATTATGGATCAGAACTACAAAGGCATTTATGTTAAAATTGCACTTTTGTTTTCTTGAAACATTTCATGTTCATATTTTTTTAAGGTTATTCACATTTTATTGTTAAAGGATAGTTTGTTAATGTAAATATTCACAATTGAATGTAATTTTTTGCACTAAAACAAGGAGGAAAAATTTAGAGCTGTTATGCTATTTTATTTTAGATCACGTTGGTCTGTATGTGGAACCTGATCTTAAATGAGTTTGTCACCCTCATCATTAATATCTTCAGTGTAATTTTTGCACTTTGCAAATTCATCCCCCAGGCCGCCTGTTTGTCGCCCCTGCCCTGAACTCTAACAGTAACACTTTAGGCCCTTTTGCACTGTAGGAACTTTTATAGTTCCTAGAACCTTTTTAGTTCCTAGGCCCTCTCTTCATGCATTCACACAGCATAGGAATTTGGAACTACGAACCATAGTTCCTAGAACCTTTCTAGCTCCTACTCCCGGGCAGGGACTTTTTTAGTTCTATAGGAACTAATGACATCGATGTTTGGTAGACCTCAGGTCACACCCATTTCCATGTCTTACACTTCTGTAAGTAATGGATTAGATTTATATTGCGCTTTTCTATTAACGCATACTCAAAGCGCGTACAATGGATCCATTATTCGTTCAC
>JAPQRQ010000018.1:430591-451502 GCA_037367365.1 Apogon talboti | reverse complement strand
GTGTGTAGATAGATAGATAGATAGATAGATAGATGCACACATAAGTTATTCAGTTTCCGGGAAATGAGTCTGATATGTATCCAGTATGTAAACTCATTTCCTTTTTAAAGTAATTTCTCTGTAAACCTAAATACACAATACTATATCCTTGTAACTATGTAATTTTATGTGCCTATGAGTAAATATAAAAACTTATCAGTGTGAGCAGCAGTCCATATTTAAAGTACTGCTATTTATATTTTAGTAAGCTGATATTTTGTTTGTCAGTTTTTTATTTTAGATTTTTTATCTGTGTTAGAGTGGGTGGTTTGTGCTTGGTCTTTAGTTTTTATGTGTATTTTTTTTAAAGTAATGATCAGTTTGAGAATAATATGAATGTTATGCTAAGTCTATTGTAAATTCTGCTATATTCTTAGCATCTTTTAGTATAATCTCTCATTGGTTAGACTTTATTCTAAGTGGGTTGATTCTGTCTGCCCAGTTAATGTCAGAATATAATTTCTGCTAAGAGTATTTTTGTGCTTGATGTTTGTGAAAATTAAATGAAATTACTATGATTATGATTATCCTGATGCTGCTGTTGCCGATGATGATGACCTCTTGTAACCCCTTTGCCACTCACTGTAAAACTCTAGATCTGCCTCTCAAGTCAAGTAACATGACAAATCCAACCAAAATGTTTTACAACCTAAATCAAATATGAACATTATGTTATTTGGCATTAAAAACCTACAATAAATATTTTCATCCCACATCAGTCTGTTCTAAAATACTCTCAAAGTCCATGAGGGAAATGTAATAGTTTGCATCAATGACAGATGTGTTTCATCATCAATAACCCACCAACACCAGCAGACACTCAGGATTTATAAGAAATTCTACAAAATCAAAGTCTATGAAATGTTCACATTTACGTACAAAAGTAACATTGGAATCTGAATGTAGTATTAACATTCTAGATTTTCACCATCAGGGAAAGCCTGGTAAACACAATACTATTCATTGGTGGACCAAAGCCGCCAATGAATCAACCCGATGTATCCACAGACTGTATCAGTCACTGAATAAAGTATAAAGATCATTGTTTACACACATCTGTATTATGGTATCATCAAGTTTTCTTCTTCAAACTAAAACTTATAGACGTTTATTTTAACAGTCACTGAAAATAATATCTTATAATGTTCATGTGTTGCATCAGCTGATAGTTTACATTATAGCTCTGTTAGCTTAGCTCTGTTTTTGGACAGAAAACAGCCACAGTAAAACCACAACTCACCTCTGTTTTCTGTATGGTTTGTGTTGTCAATAGCTGAACTAAAGATCTGTTTGGAATTTGACAAACAAGGTCAGAACTGTCACAGTTTAGTCTGAACCGTGGATCAACAAACAGCAACTTAGCAAAGATAATAACATCCCATAATAACTTTATACCTTATAAGACTCCCAATCAAACTCACCTGTGTAGAAGAAACACTGACATTTCAGCATCAAACTCCATTGTTGTAATTTATAGTCGTCTCCATTGGAAACAACAGCAATGCTTCTATTTTTATCATTTCTTTTCTGTCTAAAAGTTTCTAATGGCTTCTTAATGGTTCTCATACCATCTGGTCACTTTCTGATGGTTTGGTCAAAAGCCCTGTGGCGTTAGTTTTCCTCACATGGGAGAACAGCAAAGTGACTCACTACTCCTTCTAGTGGTCACATAAATCCCCAGTCCATCACTGGAAATAAATTCACCTCATATCTGTACAATCCAATACATTGGCATCTTTGGCAGAACTTCACAGCTCTTTATGTTAAACACTGACAATAATTTTAGGTCATATTTGATTGTGTTTAAGTAGAAATATTACACATAGCACCTACATATATAATAAAACAGAGATGCTAATACTTTCTAACCAGACACTATGACTATTGGGAGAGTAAAATGAACTGATCTCAGAGCTGTTGAGGAGACCTGATCTGATTAGATCCTCAGTATAAATACCAGATGGAAGCAGAACAGCATCTCTGATTTTCTTTCAGCTTGGTCTTCAAATTGCATAGAACATTAAGATATTTGATAAATAAAATCAGATGAACAGTGGCCAGTCACTGGAAATAATTTCTTTACAATCCAAAACATTGGCATTTTTGGCAGAACTTCACAACTCTTTATTCTACACATTCTCTAGTTCTAATTTTAGATCATGTTTTAAATATTTGAAAGTAGAATTATTACATATAACCCCTTATTAAAGTAAAAGTAAACTCATGAGAAGAGCCCACAGAGCAGAGTGCATACCTGTGATAGGAACAACAGATATAGTGTAAGTAATTTTAATTAGCAGAGCAGAATGTGCCGGATTCTTTCCTTAAACCTGACAAATGGGTTGTATTTGAAAAGGTTTTTCTTTCCCATAGGGTTGTTTTTGCAGTGCATTGGTTGCTGTCATGGCTGGGGTAACCTGTTTTGTATTGCGAGGCGGCACGTCTTTAAACACCAAACATCAAAAAAACCACCTTCAGACCCAGATCACGTCAGCTGGCACTATAGTTGTCTATACACTTCCAAACAAAGTTTCAGTTAATTAACCTTGGGATCACACAGAGTGCATCCGAGCGCTGTGTCACATGAGGCTTTAAAATTATACAAGCCAACCCTGCCCGAGTGCTCACACAGTCCCTGCAGAGCATGTAAATCATATGGTTATATGGCTATATTATCTGACATTTTGCAGTTCTGCTCTGTTGTAAATATGTATATGGTCCGTATAGATTTTATTACTATTATCATTATTATTTTGTATTGTTTTTTGCACTATGTTTATGCATGCACAATTTTTCTTGTACTTAATTCTGTTGCTGCTTTGACTGTTGAACTTATCCAATTTTATTGTGGGATCAATAAAGTCGAACCTAATCTAATGTACTCTAATGTAATCTATGTATCGTATAATACCTGTATGTATCCATTATATGTTGTATATATTTTTTCCATCTATATTATAGAGCTGGCTTTTTGTATATTATAGTATTTCTTGTAGTTTTGTATACTGTCCATATTTTTTGATACAATTTCTCTTTTCAGTCTTTTTTGCACTAAAGAGAAACAGAGCTGCTAAACTGATGTTCATTGTTCCTGTAACAATGACAATAAAACTCTATTCTATTCTATTCTATTCTATTCTATTCTATTCTATTCTATTCTATTCTATACTGTGAAACCAGCCCACAGACCAACAGGGAGTTGTGCGATGTAGACCAAGGGTGTCCAACTCATTTTATTTCAGGGGCCACATACAGTCCAATATGACCTAAAGTGGGCTGGACCAGTAAAATAATAGAAAATGAGCCTATAAGTATTGACAATTCCAAATTTTTCTCCTTGTTTTACTGCAAAAAAGTAAAATTAAATTGTGAAAATGTTAAAATGTCTACATTTACAAACATTCCTTTCGCAAAAAAATACTAAATAACCTGAACAACGTGAAATTTCTTAAGAAAAATACATGCAATTTTAACAATATTATGCCTCAACTTATCATTTATATATGTGCATAACAGATGACAGTGGATCTACAAAGGCACAAAACATTTCGTAAGTAGAATTTTGCAGGTTGGAATTTGGAGTTGTCATCATTTACAGGTTATTTTGCTATTATTTCACTAGTCTGACCCACTTGTGATCAAATGGGGCTAAGATGAGTTTGACAACATTGACTGTTGATGTTTTCAGTATATACAGTATGTACTTTGAAAATTCATCCTATGGTCCACGTGCCGTATGTTTGACACCCCTGATGTAGACAGTGACCACAGGGACATACATGATGAGGGTGACTTGGTGATCCATATACTGCCTGCTCGTCCACATCACATGGGACAGAGTGGTGGTTATCATCAAGCTGTCTACGCTCAGCTGCATCAAGCTGCCACAGATAAGACACAGGAAGAGGAAACGCACCGTCACTGAGAATTAAAGCATCGCCTCGGGAAGAAAAATGACAACATGAGACCCAGAGGCTGAAATCAGAACTGAAAACGAGGGCTTAAGGTATTTACACTAGAAATACACAGGGATATGTCAGAGTTAGGAAGAGTTGGATTATTTGATCTGTTTCAGAAAAAGCCTCTCACATACTTACATTTAATAAAACATCTTCAATTTGACAAAAAAAAATGATATTGACATAATATTTGTCTCCTGGAAGATTAACAATGTACAGTTTTTGTTCTCGAAGAAGCAAACCATCCTTGGACTATTAGTTTTCTTGGTTTGGAAAAATAAACTTAACAAGTTTAGGAAAAATATATCAGTTTCTACAATTCATGGATAAATTGAATGCACAAGGCAATGAATAGAATGTCTTTTTCTTTTTCAGGTGGTGTGTATCTTACTTTTCTTTCTGTTGTGTGCTTTTGATAAAATACACTAAAGAGATGTTAACAACAACAAACAAATAAATTAATACCACATTACTCCAATACAAGTTCTGCATTGAAAACCTTACTTAAGTAAAAGGGATTATTGGAAAAAGTGTGACAGTCATGTGTTGTCATTGTGCTGTAAAAAGGACTTAATTTTATCACAAACGTTAAAAAACAAAAGAATTGGACGAAATGTGGTTTTCACTGTATAGGAAGTAGAACTGTCAGACAAATGGAGTTAAAAAAGGACAAGAATTGCTTCTGAAGCATGAAGATAGAAAATAATGAAATGAAATGAAATGAAAAAAATAACATTATATTGCAGATTATTTACATAGAAAGTTGGTTTCAATCACACTTGTAATCAGACTGTGGAAAAAAAGTGTTGAATATCTGGCTTTTCACAGTGTGTATTGTGTTGCTGCTACATGGATGTGGACTTCTTTTGCACATGTAGGTAATTTTCTGGACCAGTTCAAGACTAGAATATGTCAAAACATGTCCAAAGGAAAAAAAAAAACCTAATATGAACTGGGCGGTGTGTCTGGGAGTGTGTCAGATCCCACAGTGGAATGAAACCCTGAGTTTTACTTTGAAAGCACTGGGTGGATGTTGTGTACTTAAAATGGAAAATACCATCACAAATGTTAATAATTTGAAATGCATATACCAAAAAAAAAAATTCCCAAATAAAACATACTATGCATATTACACTGAAGGAGCTACTTTCTAATTATGTAAATGAGTTGTATTTTGCTCAAATTTAGCTTTTGGACTCCTGTATTTTTATGATTTAAAAATTATGGGTTGATTTGGCCATAAGAAATCCAAAATATTTTGATTTTTTGACTCATTTCATACAAACAGAATAGAAATTTGATGAGATCTGATTTCATGTGTTTGTTTATCAACAAGAATTGAAAAACTTAATTCGCAGAAAAATAAAAAACACTGTCACAAATCTTAATAATTTGAAATGCATTTACTTAAAAAAATACATTTCCAAATAAAACAATGCATATTATATTGAAGAAGCTACTTTATAATGATGTAAATGAGTCATAGTTTGCTTAAATTTTTCTTTTGGATTCCTGTATTTCCATGCTTTTGAAATTACAGGTTGATTTGCACATGAAAAATACGAAATGTTTAGATTTTTTTTTTTGCTCAATTCTTAAATAGAAAATAGGTCTGGAACTAGACGAGGAAGTAAATGCACTGATCTGGGGCCACAGAACCCCAGGGGTCCAGAAAGTGTGTGGAAATTATTTTTTGGGTCCATCTAATTAACTGCAAATTTGCCTTTAAATACCATGAAAACACTAAAGCCTGTGATAATCCAAAATGTTAATAAAATACAGCGACATAGCTTTATTTATATGATCTCCAGGCCTTGTTTACTCCACAGTACTAGAGGGCACAGTGAATACAGCTTGGACAAATAAAACAAATAATACTTTGAATAGTTACAATGAGACCAGTTCTACAACGATGGATTCAATCAAAGTAAAGCATATTTCCTAAGATGAGTTGCAGATGGGATTAGAGGTTGGCGATGGGTTTTTAAGGGTTCTATAAGCCTGGTTTTTGAGGCTTTATTTCTGTTTATTTGTCATGTCAGAGCTCCTGCTGAAATAACACTGAGTTTTGTGTTTGAATGAACACAGACTCAGAACAGTTGTATTGTCTCTCTCACAATCAAATTGTATTTATATAAATCATAACAAAAGTTAACTTATGACATTTTACATTTAAAGCTGGTCTAAACAAGACGGTCTGTGATGAGAAAACTGATAAGTGTGGAACTTGTGGACTGTCCCTTAAATCTTTCTTTTTTTTTGCATATAATATAAAATAATGGAAATTAGTAGCAAAAGAGTGTTTATTTGTCATGTCAGAGCTCCAAAAGTAAGGATTTTGCTTAAAGTGGAGTATTTTCACTGTGTGCACAAGTGTTTTTATTGACAAAATACAACTCATTTACAAAATTATAAAGTAGCTTATTCAATATCATATGCATTGTTTTATTTGGGAATTTATTTTTTAGGGATATGCATCTCAAATTATTAAGATTTGTGATCACATTTTTCACTTTTCTGCAAATTAGTCTTCTAATTCTTGTTGACCCTTTGCAAAAATAATAAACACATGGAATCAGAGCTCATCAAGTTTCTATTTCATTTTTATGAATTGAGTAAAAAAAAAATTTAAATATTTTATATTTCTCACTTCCAAATCAACCCGTAATTTTTATATCATAAAAGCACAGGAGTCCAAAAGCTCTATCTGGACACATCGGACAGTGGTTGTTTTCCGCATATGGTTCATTTCCTGGACCAGTTCAACGCTAGAATATGATGTCAAAGAAAAAGTCGTGTGAACTGAGCTGTGTATGTGGGTGTGCATCACAGAGCCCATAGTGGAACCAAACCTAGTGTTTTACTTTGAAAGCACCGGGCGGATGTGGTGCTCTCGTGCGCTTCGCTTTCCTTTGGTCCCAAGTTATGTGTCGGCGCAGACGGGCTGAACGCTGCGCGGAGCCCGGAGACACTTCAACGGAGAAACAAACTCCCGCCGCGTGGATCAGCCTGACGCCCCTACCACCCCCTCCGCCTTCAGCCGCTCCACTTTGGGGCGTCTCCGTGTTGGTCTCGTGGCGTGGAAAACGGGGACGTGCTGGAATTGGACAGTATTAGGACAAAACAACTGATGCCGCATCTCCGTATGAGCGCATAGGCAGCGCAGGACCTTCTTCCCCCAGAAAGGTAAGGTGTTTACCGGTGTCTGGTGCTCCTCTGAGGCTGGGAACCGCCGTCAACCTGCGCGTGCTGCGGGGTTCGGACGGATCCGCTCAGTCCGGGTTCGGTGCGGGTGATGCGCGTGATGCCAGCAGACAGAGCCGCTGTCCTGGAGGCGTCGCTTCACGGACACAAACTTAGAAAGTCTGCGCACTCTTCAAGACATGTAGTCACATCTAATAACAAAACAGGCGTGATCCCCCCTCTCACCACCCACGCAAACTCTCCTCATATCAGTATCTCCAGTGGGAGTGGGTTATGCGTTTTTTCTCCCACATGGCTGCAACTAATAATCACCCTCGTCTGTGTATTTATGATTTTTGCAACGAATCGACTAATATGCAGAAAAATGACAAACATCATCACAAATGTTGATGATTTGAAATGCATATACCTAAAAAAAAAAACCAACAGATTCCCAATTAAACCAACGCATTTTATATTGAAGGAGCGACATTATAATTGTGTAAATGAGTTGTATTGTTAATAAATAACTTCCCTGTGCCCAAGTTTAGCTTTTGGACTCCCTTTTTTTATGATTTTAAAACTGTGGGTTAATTTGGGCATAAGAAATAGAAAATATAAAAAAAAAATCGACTCAATTTATTAAAATGAAATAAAAACTTGATGAGATCTAATTTCATGTGTTTGTTTATTATTTTTTTTGCAAGGGATCAGCAAGAATTAGAAGACTAATTTGTAGAAAAATGAAAAATACTATCACAAATCTTAATAATTTGAAGTGCATATACCCAAAAAATACATTCCCAAATAAAACAATGCATATTATATTGAAGGAGCTACTTTATAATTATGCAAATTACTTGTATTTTGCTTAAATTTTTCTTTTGGATTCCTGTATTTTCATGCTTTTGAAATTACAGGTTGATTTGCACATGAAAAATCTGAAATGTAATTCTTAAATAGAAAATAGGTCTGGAACTAGATGAGGAAGTAAATGAACTGATCTGGGGCCACAGAACCCCAGGGGTCCCCAAAGTGTGTGGCAATTATTTTTTGGGTCCATCTAATTAACTGCAAATTTGCCTTTAAATACCATGAAAACACTAAAGCCTGTGATAATCCAAAATGTTAATAAAATACAGCGACATAGCTTTATTTATATGATCTCCAGGCCTTGTTTACTCCACAGTACTAGAGGGCACAGTGAATACAGCTTGGACAAATAAAACAAATAATACTTTGAATAGTTACAGTGAGCCCAGTTCTACAACGATGGATTCAATCAAAGTAAAGCATATTTCCTAAGATGAGTTGCAGGGGAGATTAGAGGTTAGCAGTGGGTTTTTAAGGGTTCTATAAGCCTGGTTTATGAGGCTTTATTTCTGTTTATTTGTCATGTCAGAGCTCCTGCTGGAATAACACTGAGTTTTGTGTTTGCATTAAGTTTTTATTCTGTAAAAGTAGCTTTGAGTTGAGTATGAACACAGACTCAGAACAGTAGAACTCTGTCTGTGATGATAAAATGAAAATCAAGTGTGAAATTGGTGGACTGTTATTTAATAACTTTCTGCCTAACTTATAGAAAAATAGAGCGATTAAAGGTTTGCGCCAATGGCAAATATTAGGCTTCTACATCAGAAATGATTTGGTCTGAGAATTAAAACCACACCCACTAGGTTTTTATTTTACAGGTAGTTTGATGTACACCATTAAAATCATATTCCTATTTGGTAAAAATATGCATGCAGCTACATAAATGCATTGAAACCTACTGTTAGTCTTTTTCCACCATAATGGAATCAGTGGCTTTCTGGTTCACGAGCCTAAACTGGAACCGTGTGGAGAAGTTAAACCCAAAATGAATAGGTTTGAAGCCTGCAACCATAAAATTGTGGATTTTTCCTTGTACTATAGTGCCGTTGTAGATGTGTCGTCTTCTACAGGTAGGAAATAGAGGATGGAGACAACAACAATGTAGAACAAAAGAATCCAGTGAAAATGGACTGAAAAATTTGTAAAAACCCAGTATTTGATGGTGATTTAATCATGTGCTTAGTTTCAGGAGCCATAAAGTAAAAAATAGAGCAAATAGACCAGTTTCTCATATGGCTAAACATCATAAAAAGAAAACTTAATGATTACAGAGACTGAAAAAAGTCTGTATGTGGCAGTATGTCACTATATTATGGTATGTCACTGTATTATGGTCTACGAAAATGGTGTTTCCCAAGAGGTTTGCTGAGAGCCAGTGGTAGTAAAAAAAAACTTGACATAATTATATTTGACGGAAAGAAAAAGTGTGAGCAGTGAGAAATTATCTGCTTTTCCCGGACTCAAACTATTGTTATTATATCAGCTTTAAAGGGTTCTATGTCATATTAATATTCCAAACTCTGACCAGCAGGAGGAGTCTGGTACCAGAACGCACTTAGGACCAAAACCACCAATGAATCAACCCTATGTATCCAGACTATATCAGTCACTGAATAAAGTATAAAGATCATTGTTTCCACACCTCTGTATCATATTATCATCAAATTTTCTTCTTCAAACTAAAACTCATAGACGTTTATTTTAACAGTTGCTTAAAATAGCACTGTCTTATAATCTACACGTTCTGCATCAGCTGATAGTTTACATTATAGCTCTGTTAGCTAAGCTCTGTTTTTAGACAGAAAACTGCCACAGTAAAACCACAACTCACCTCTGTTTTCTGTATGGTTTGTGTTGTTCATAGCTGAACTACAGATCTGTTTGGAATCCAGCAAACAAGGTCAGAACTGTCACAGTTTAGTCTGAACTGTGGATCAACAGACAGCAACTTGACAAAGATAATAACATCCCGTATTAACTTTGTACCTTATAAGACTCCGAATCAAACTCACCCGTGTAGAAAAAAACTCTTTGATTTTAGCATCAAACTCCATTGTTGTAATTTATAGTTGTCTTCATTGGAAACAACAGCAATGCTTCTATTTTTATCACTTCTTTTCTGTCTAAAAGTTGTTTCTTACTGGTTTTCATCCCTTCTGGTCAAAGGCCCTGTGGTTTTGGTTTCCTCACCATGGGAGACTGGTAGAGTGACTCACTACTCCCTCTAGTGGTCACATAAATCCCCCGGCCCATCACTGGAAATAAATTCACTTCAACACTGCCATTTCAGCATCAAAGTCCATTTTTCGTCGTCTCCCGTGGAAACAACAGACATGCTTCTATTTTTATCACTTCTTTTATTTGACTAAAAGTTGTTTCTTAGTGGTTCTCATCTCATCTGGTCACTCTCTGTGGTAGTTTTCCTCACCATGGCAGAGTGACTCACATCCCCCTCTAGTGGTCACATAAATTGTCACTGGAAATAAACTCACTTCATAGCTCTACAATAAAACACATTGACATCTTTGGTAGAACTTCACAGCTCTTTTCTCTCACCACTAATCATAATTTCAGGTAATTTTTTTTAAATATTTGAAAGTAAAAATACTACATATATCCCATTTAAACATCCACTATCCATTGATCTGTAACTTGTAGTATCAGTAAACCAGAATGCAGAATCGTTTTAACCCATAAAAACCCAGCGCTACTTTTATATCAGTTTCCAAATGAAACTTTGTCTATAGCTAACCTTTCTTAAGTGATTTATCACCATTTATTTATAATATTATCCTCTGTATTTTGTATTTTATCTGTATAAATCACGTATACTTCTATATTCAATTTACTGATCATGTAGATGTTCACAAAAGCTCAGATTAAAGTTGAGGGCTATTATATCAAAAAACAGAGAAAACTGCAGAAAAAGTGACTTCTTCAGTAAAATATATCATTAACTGAATATAAACAAGCATTTCCATCCAGTGTCATTGACCAAACTCCATGGGTTTTATTGGTGAATTAATGCTGTAGAAGATGATGGTGTTTCCACAGTAACTACGGAGCCTCTGAACGTCCAAAGAGGACATATCTGATGGCCATGGAAAGATGACAAACTGCATTTTACACCAATTATTGACATGTATAGATAGGACTAGTGGATCAACAGGTATTAAATTGGGTTAATTATTATAAGTTATGGGTTAACAGCATGTGTTCTACTTCCTGTGTGCAGGTTGGGGCTCACCTGGCTGCAGAGAGACCCGGACCTGGGGAGGAAAAAAAAACAAACAGTTGAAGATGGTGTCGTTCATCCTCTGGAGGGCTGTCCTCATCCTCCATTCACTCTCCACAGTCCAGGTACGGCAGATGGAAAGGCTGCTGAATGTATAATTGAATGGATGAGTTTTTGCCTTCATGCACCGACTGCTGGACATATAAGAAAACCTCACTGATGCTCACTTTGATCCTCACATAGCCAGCCTCATACTGGTGTATGTTCAGGGCAGACTTTGTGCCTTTTCCACCTGGTTCATAGACATAACAAAGCATCAGATTTACTGGTGAATAGGGTGAACATGGCCCAAATGAGAGAAACCTAGTCGGGGCTTTCTCTCGCTGCTCTGACTTTTCACTGCTGCTGCCGCCGCCGCCGTCAGCTCTGTTGCTTAATTTGATCTGACCGTCCAAATCAAATTGTTTGCACAGGTTGAGAAGCAGCTGGGCAGTGTGCAGAGCCTGCTGGAGTCTTTAAACATGTGCATGAGGCCGAGTCTATGTCACTTCCTTATATGAAACCAATACTTAGTGCAGGATTTTCTCTGGCAAATATAGACGCTGCTTAATCCCTGACAACAGGCTGCTGGGGACCTGGCGTTCAACACCATCAACTCAGCAAAGTCATTTTATTTGTAGCTCATAGTGTGTGTTTATATTAGTGGTGGTGAAGGTAAAACCCACAGCGATGTGTTTTTGGGTCGGATTTGCATTATGGTAGATGTGGAATATTTGAGCCATTAATTTTCAGACCTCGTAGTGTTTACTATTGTTCGTCTACTTTTCTCCTAAACTTTCAGTTCGACTCTTGATACACACACAGCTCAGACGCTCTATAAAATGCAGAATTTATGCCTCTTAAAAAGTTTATGTAATATTCTGAAAGGGTTGTTAAAGTAGTTGACCTGCATCATTATATGTATTCCAACCGTACCTGGGTTTCCTTTGGTTCTGGGTTGGTGGTGTTGGTGCTGTGGGTGCAACCGGGGTCATGGGGTTTAATGTTATTGGACTAAAAGCTGTTCATTTTCACAAACTATCGGACTACATTCAGGACAGTTCACAAATATACATGCTGTAGATCAAGCGTGTCAAACTCATTTTAGTTCAGGGGCCACATTCAGGCAGGTCTGATCCCAAGTGGGCTGGACCAGTAAAATACTAACATAATGATATATAAATAATGTCAACTTCAAACTTTCCTCTATGTATTAGAGTGGAAAAAGGTAAAAAAAAAGTACATAATAGAAATGTTTACATCTACAAACTATCCTTTAAAACCATGTGAATAACATAAACAAACTGACATGTCTTCAGAAAAATAGGTGCAATTTTAACAATATTATGCTTCAGTTTATCATTTACACATGTACATTACAGCTTACAGATCACAGTGGATCTACAAATACACAAAACATTTAATAACAGACACAATATTATTAAAATGCACTTCTATTAAAACATTTCAGGTATTTGTTCAGGTTATTCATGATTATTATGAAATGATAGTTTGCTTTAATGTAAATACAGTAAAATTACATGAAAATGTTTATATTTACAAAGAGAAACATTTGGAGTTGTCATTATTTATAAGTTATTATAATCGTATTTTACTGGTCTGACCCACTTGAGATTGAATTGGTCTGAATGTAGAACCTGAACTAAAATGATTGTTAATATCTTCGTGTAATGTTTACATTTCACAAATTCATCCCACGGGCCAGAGTGGCTCCTCTGGTGGGCCGGATTTGACCCCTGGGCTGCATGTTTGACACCCCTGTGGGAGATCATCACCCAGGAAAAAAAGTGAAGCAGATATGATACATGTTTGTCTAATAGAAAAAAAATACTTATTACAATCTAACAATAGTGAATGAATCTGTAAATGACGTTTTGTGGATGAAGTGAGAGAATCCAGATTGAGATGGTTGGGACATGTGTAGAGGTATACATTGGTGGGGGGATGATGAACAAAGAGGAGATTTGTGGGTGTGGTGAAGGACAAAAAGAAGGTAGAAGATGCAGGAGTCAGATGGAAGCAAATGGTCTGATGTGGAGGCACATAAAGGAAGCAGCACAAAGTAGAAGAAGTATCTATCTATATTTTTGGGTATTCCGATGTTTTTGATTGATTGATTGATTGATTGATTGTGGCCACTGTCAGATTCCAATCTAAGCTGGTCTTGAATTGAGCCACATACACCAAAGCAATGGAATTAGTGCAATTTGCAATAAAAGTGTTCAATTTCCTTCTATAAAGTTGCTCCATTGCAAAGAACAATTGTACTTTAAGTCAAAATATGTAATATAAATATTATTGAGCAGTCATCGTGCTGCAAACCCCTGTCGGTATTGAACTTTTGGGTTCGTGGGCGACATGGTGGTGCTGTGGTCAGCTCTTTCACCTCCCTGTGTCTGAGTGGGTGTGAATGTGAGCGTGAATGGGTGTTCATCTGTATGTGTCAAACTTGTGATGAACCAGTGACACGTCCAGGGTACACCCCACCTTCGCCTATTGCTGGCCGGGATAGGCTCTGGAACCCTTGCGACCCTCATGAGGACTAAATGGTTCAGAAAATAGGTGGATGTTTAGGATTCATTCTGCTGTTGCGTTCTTGTACATGTTCACAGCACATTTCAGTGAACGTGCACATGAGACTGTATGTGTCGTTGCTGTAATGTGTAAATATGGGCATCAAAATGAACAGCTTTGTCCATCAGGATGTCAGGATGCCCCCCCGTGCCCCCGGACTGTAACCCACCCCCACATTTACCCAGAGACTCCACCTCAACTGTCTTACATTCTGTGATATTCTCACATTGCTGCTGGATGTCTACTACTCTTTATTACAAATATTGCACTATTGCCATATTTGCTGCTGTTACTGTTGTATCTGCTGCTGTTTTGATCCACTATGCACCTCCTCACCTCATAACCGTTACTGCACTACCGTTGCTATTGTAAGTAAATTTATATATACACCTTATATTCTTTTATAATATATTCTTTATCCTCTTGTGACCCAGTAATGCATTTTTGTCTGTAGGGGTCAAGAGTTTCACAGTTTTACCTAAAAAAACAAAAAACAAAAACGATGTCCACTGCAAATTACATTTCATATATAGAACTAGAGGAGCACTTGGAGAGCGCAGACCTCTGCCAAGGCAGCTCAGTTCCCCACCATGCTGTGATTTACTCCTAAAATTAAATCCTGGACTTTAAAAACATATGGACACGTTGCATGTTATTAGGCCCTTTTCCACCAAAATACCAGGAACTTTTATTACCAGGAACTTATTTACCTGGGTAAAAGAATTCCTGGTAATCTGTGTGCCTTGTGTTTCCACCGCACCCAAAGTTCCGGGTAATTTATTCAAATCAGGTTGATGACGTATGGGGGAGTGGTCAAAGAAACTGGACCAGTCCAAGTAACAAGTACATGTATTTAGAAGCTGAGCTCTAGCATCATAAAATTACACAGTACTTTAAGCGGGCAGTTTTGGTTTAATGTTTTCCTCGTTGTTGAATCACTTAATCTATCTGGAATACATTTTAGGTGAAGGAAGGTAAACTATCTGACAATCCATTCCAACTGACATATAATTAATTTTTATTTAAAAATGGTAGAGCATGTATTTTAAACTTCTCAGTCATTAAACTAAATCACATCCAACTTTGGACGGTCCTTTTTTCATTTCTATTGTTTTATAGATATAGTCCAGGTTAAACCCTAAAGTCATACAGATTTACTCAAATACCTGCATTTAATTCTACTGCATATTACTTAAAGTACTTATACTCTACTTATAGTCTGATGCCTTGTAAATGAACAGTCAATATTAGGTTAGAATCCTTTTTTATTAAAAATTGAAACATAAAACAAGGTGCCTTGAGATTAAAAAGGGAATAAACATCTGTGAAAGCCATGTCTCTGGACCAGCTTGGACGAGGGCTGCTTGAGGCGGAGGGCGCAAGCGAACCGCAGAATCGGAAGCAGATGTCAAGTCCGTCTGGTCCATTTCAGCTGGAAATCATAATAAATAAAGAATAAATCAGTGTTCAGCTCAGCGACAATACAACTACATCCAGTTCACTGTCCGTAGGTTTAGTGTCAGACTGTTGACCACTTAGCTTCAACATTAGGTTAACTCGACTTTTGGCTAAGTAATCAGCTGGTGTGCCGCTGACTACTGTTACAGCATGTAACAAACTAAATAGTGAATATTTCTGCTGTGGCTGTTTCTTGGTCAATGGGTGTTGATGGCTTGTGTCAATATGACAATAAAAATCGTTTATGTCCGGTAATCCCGTACATGAGCAGTATGCTGGAGGGTAAAAGCACCGCTCCAGCTAGTAACAAAACATAGCTAAGTAACCACTGCTGTTATTGTTTAAGAAACATCTGCTCAAGAAGGCAGAATCAAAGAGATACGTATGACTAGTTTAGATCACCTTTGTGCTGATGATTGCGAAAGGTACAACGCAAAGCTAACTGTATTTAGCGAAAAGCTTCCAGACCTGTTTCAAATAGCTGACGAACTATGGGTTGACAGTCCGCAGAAATGGTCTCTAGTTCAGTATGGACATCTATAACTACCTCATCAACACGCCAGGGGTTGACACAGCTGAGAACATGATGGCATAGAAGTCACTAGATGACAAAACTTGTTTGTGTCAGGACATGTGGGACAGATAATGGACCACTGACATGAACACATGACCACCGTGTGTTCACATTCTCCTCATGACTGTTAACCATAGATTTGGCTGTTTTTCATCAGCTGGAAACCTGTGAAATCGGGACACCCTAAAATGAATGACACCACATGACAGTAGTCGTTCTGGTAGTTAAAATAACCTCTCCCTCCAGTTTATACTTCTGTCATTCAGTTTACAAATGTGTACACTGAATGACACAAATCCTACATCTTCCCCTCCCAGTCACTGCTCCCCAAAACCCCTCAGATCCAGACTTCTAACTTTCGTCTTTCGTTCATCTGATCTCTAAACCGGAGGGAGAGGTTATTTTACCGACCAGAACAACTACCGTCATTCGTTATTGGGCGTACAGGTACCAGACGACTACTGTCATTCCTCATTCGGTGTCATTCGTTTTAGTGTACCCTGTGAAATTTAACATTGCTGTCCTCCTTTTGTCTGTTAGTGCATCCTACAGCGCTGCAAGTGTTAACCATATTTATAGATTTTTCGATTGTGAATATGTCACGGCTGTATTTAAATTTAGTGTGGTCTTTTGACATCTTCACGGCTAAAACCAAAGCAGGATGCTGGAGGAGCAGAGTCTTTTTGCCTTCCAGTTGGAGGTGGAGCAAAAAAATCATGCTCATGTGACGTCACATGTACATAGTTAATTTTTGTCCCTCAATAGACAGAACTAACAGTTGTCATCTTTATACGTTCTGTAAATATAACAGCTTTTCATTTATTTAACAGACCTTTCAGTGTTTGTTCAGGCGCGAGGGTGATTGAGACTAAATAGCTGTTGGTATTTCTATGCATGTGTCAACCTGCTTTCCTCGTGGACTGTACCTAACCTTTTAGCAGCTCATTCATCTTCACACTGACTCCTTAACTTGATCTGTGTTGACGTGAGCGGTACGCGTTGAACTGTTGAGAGGGATAAGAATGGACAGAAGTTGGCAGAATGAAAAGACAGCAGAGTGAAGGGGGATTGACAGGTGCTTTCACAGCGCTTTTCCATCAGGTTTCCAATTAGAGTCACACACACATACATGGGCCTCTGGCACGACCTGAGCCCTGTTCGCCGCCATGTGCCAAGGCTTACTGTCGGCTCACACACCTGTGGATCAGACCAAGCTCCATGCTGACATGAGTGTGTACATCCATCCGTCCAGTTAACGTGAATGCAATATCTCTGGAATGCTTTGAAGGATTTCCTCTAAAAATGCATATTAACATCTGCTTGGACCTAAGCATGAACTAATGAGATTTTGAAGGTTAAAGTTCATGTTGACTGGAAAACCAGGGTTACCATCGGGTCTTAAAAAGTCTTAAAAATCTTGAATATACAAATCTGCATTCAATACCTGAAAAAAGTCTTTTAAAGGTATTAAATCCAACCTTCAGATTTTCAGGCTGTTTCTGTAGCTTCATATATTTTGTAGATTCTTCACATATTAATGAGGACACTGATGATGAGTTATTTACTACAGATACACTAATAGTATTTACTGAAATGGGGAAGTGATTTCCGGAGCAGTTCTGTTGTTTAAAGGAGTTGTCATCACCTCTAATAGAGACATAAACCACTGACGCTCAAGACAGGATTTATTGTGGAACAGCTGATAGTAATGTAGAGCTTTGTGACCGCAGGTATAGAACTAGAGCCATAGATACTGTTGTGACTAATTTATTTGAGTTTAGAAAAAAACAATTAATCTTGGTTTAAGTTTATATTAAAATGACACACTACTTGTCTTATTTTCAGATGTTTCAGTTGATTATTAACAGTAAAAGAGAGTCATAACAAAGCTGATAATTAAGATAAATCGCTTTGAATCCAGTAATTTAAGGAAGTGCTTTTATTTTGAAGTCTGCTGAAACAGGAAGTACCTTCAGATTGTGTTGACAAAAAAAACCCTTTACATTAAAGATGTCCAGTGCCAGTTGCCTGTCCGTGTTCTGTAAGCTGCAGCATGTTTCATGATAAACGCTCAGTTTGAGAAGAAACACATCTGGTCATTAAACCCCCAAACTCCAACTACACTACAGATACTGAGACAAAAGGTTTGACCATCAGCGGGTTTTCCATGTCACACCTCACCTTTACCTGACACGTTCTACAATAGTTTGTCTCCCTGGGAATCTTTGGTCATGAATTTGACTTTATACTAGTCGTTAACCCTTGGGGAGCCACAGGTTGTACATGTGGTAGTTTTTATGCAGGGGAGAGCTGACTTTTGGGAAAAGATGTTAGTCTATATTTTATAAGTACTGACACAAAAATTGTTTGTTAAATAATTCTTTAAAATTTTAATGACAATTAATATATTAATACTGATATCTAGGGGCTGTAGTTAGTAAATGTGTCGTTCCTGTTCTTAATTTCATTTCCCGTCAATGCAGCATGGTACTCTGCTTTAGTTTAAGACTTTACCTTTACCTAACGGGGTGGCGTTTCCAACCAAACACGCAAAAATATTTGCTAAGTCTTTCTTTTCATTGCACTTACTGTACTTGCTTTTTACGTTTTATAGATAGATCAAATTATCTGCCTCTCTCAAGTGTGAGTTTTTTTAGGATATTTAAAGTTTTTTCAAATTTTTATTCTTTGTGTTAGGGTTATAAATGTGTATTAAATCACAAACGGACAAATTTTTAGCATATTTGTAAAGAAAGAAAAAACTAATCCTGTGTTTTTTTTCCCCATCCATCCATTTTCATCCGTTTACTGCAATAACAAATATTTGCAGATTCAACAAACATCAGTGAACTGTCATTGACACTGAGCCAGTGCAGATGAATGTAGTCTGCTTACAAAAGGTCAATTCCTGGTAAATGTTGACATTTGATTTGTGGCAAATCAAACTGTCAAACTGTCCTTCTGGTGCACATTCATATCACCTTCGTTGCACCATTTACTTATATGTAACCTCACTCTGTTACAGGTTAAACCACACATGTCATAGTCAGTATAAGTCCTAGTCTTTCCCTTTAATTAAACATTTAACATTTTTATTCTTTGCTGCATAACGTGGAGGTTGGCCTCACTTAAACCAAACATGTAACACCTTTACAGTTACAGACCAAATAAATAAATGTTTCTCTGCTACTTTATGGTACCACTGGACTTGACTGATGGTGAGGCAGCACTGACAGAGGTATGCAGTTATCTGTCAGTAACACACATCTGGAGGCCACTCATAATCCATACTGGCACCTCTGCACATCAACTATTTGGTGCAGTTTCTTTCGATTCTGGTTGGTTTTCTTGTTTGTTTTGTTTCTCTAAAGCCCTATTTGCATGAGAGTAGTATATCCTTGGTCCCTCGTATGGTTTAGAAGTGAACTGCGTCTGTGTTTTTTGTGGTGTAATCAGATAGTGTGAGTCAAATCGACTGGATATTAGGTGAAAAGACGCCACTAAGACAAAGACAAATTGAAGTAAGACAAATGAAAGATGGGGAAATGACCCTTACATGATGCCTTCCATGTTATTAATCTCATTACCTTTTCACTAGGGATGTACCGATATATTTGCTGTAATTTATATGATTACTAACGTTTGTGCTTTAAGGACAATGCCTGTTTAATCAGTAGAAATATTACTAAACGCTGCAATATGCTCTAGTAACATGCTCCTTGTTGCTTTTTGTCTCTTTTTATACTTTAGATTTGAATTTATTTTATTTCATGTTCATACTGTGATTTTTTTCTCCTTGTTAATTCTCCTCTTTTTATATAATTGAATGCTGTATTGGTCTGAGAACCCTAATGTCATTACACACGACTGAGCAGTGACAAAGTCTATTCTGATTCTGATGACTTTCCACTGATGGCAGTAGTAGATATTTATCTGTTGTGTTATATTAATAGGATTTGACTCTGTGTTCATTCAAATGTAATGTGATGATGGACTGAAGAACTTTAAAATAGGAAGTAGTTTTGTATTGATAATGATTTATTTGTTAATGGGTATAATAAACCGAAAAAGAAAATAAAGAAAGAGAAAGTATCTTTATCAGCATCATCTGTCGGTCAAAGTATCATTTTTAATATTGGTATTGGCCAAGATTTTTGCAGTGGGTGCATCCATAGACTTCACTTTTCTGAGAGATTTGAGCTTGTTTTTTCTGTGAATACTTCCTGTTGTGTTCTGACACAAGCTAATAATTTTGGGCTGTGAAATAGTTGGGAAAAATGCACAGAGGAAACAAAAATATCTGCAAATCGCCTCAAATCATAGAGACATCAGTTCTTAAGAGACTAATATTATTATGTGATCTCTGTGTGTGCTGAAATAGGTCATTTCAGGTCATTGTTTTGCTCTTATGTCAGATTCACATGGGATCAAGAACACAGATAATCTTCACATTTGTTACAAATTAGCAGAGGGCCACAGGTAATATTGGTCCTGTGTGAATAAGGCTTAAGATGGTGTCAAAGTAATCAATGGGATTCTGTTAAAACACAGGCTGTCCATAAAGTCTCTTTACAATATAACACATTTATTACAAAAACAAATGAATAGACAAATCTGTGGAAATTATTACAAAATGAAAAGTAGATATTGAAGTATTTTTGCCTTATTTTTGCCTTATTTAATTCACCTTTATATGGAACCATTAACTGGAACTGGATTTCTTACCATGTTGGTAAGACAGCTCTCAATGGCATCAGTGATCTTTAGCTTTAGGTTGTTGATGTTCCGTATCTTTGTTCGATATCTTTAACACTTTATCGGGCCAGTGACTATTTTTGGTCATTTCCGCACATATTACAAGACACTGACGGCAACAGTCACAGTGAGGACAATGAGTCAACAGTCTCAGGTCCAATGTGGTCTACAGGGTCTGTAAGGTCCACCTCTGCATGAACA
>JAPQRQ010000018.1:384253-401760 GCA_037367365.1 Apogon talboti | reverse complement strand
CCACATACACACACACACACACACACACACACACACACACACACACAAACACACATTTGGACACGCACACACATGCAAAATCAAGTGCCCTATGCTAATTTCCTCAGGCAGGTACGAACAGATTGTTTGCTGCTAAGGAGCTGAAATATAATTAAAAGTCAATGAAGAGCAAAATTGCTATTTCGCAGGTTGTTGATATCTGAACAGTGCTGGGAAAAAAGAAATAAAGAAACTGCCTGATGAAAAGCAGGCACGCACACCCTCCGCCCCCCCAATTGCGACTCAGATTTCAGTGCCTAAAACTGTAGTTAAATGAAAAGTCCTCCAGTGGCTATGTGAGAGCGGCTGTAGTGTTTTAGGATGAAGGAGGTGTGAGCAGCGATGTGGGTGGTTTGCAGTCGCTCGTACAGCAGGTACAGCTATGAGGAGCCAGTTGCAACTTTGTGATAAAGACAACTGCTGTAGGGGCTTTTAACGGCTCTATTGGATTGTATGTGTGTGCGACATAAACAGAAGACTTATTTCTTTGAGAGTAGAATGGAGAATGAAACTGAAGAATAGCGAAGAAGGAGTGTGAATGGAGAGGATTTGACGAGGTACAGTAGTAATAGTTCTGCTGCTTCACAAGAAAGTTGCTCAAGGTCCAGCAGAGCACCCACACATGAAAATACACCTCGAAACAGAATGAAGTCATATCAAATGTTCAGTGGATGTGAAAGACAGTATTTAATTGATCATTTTTCATGTTTGCTGAGAGTCCATCTATATAGATCTGAAATATAGAAGACACCAGTGGTTTTACTAATGATGAGTATTGCTGCTTCTGAAAATGTGTCATTTAGAGCATTTAGTTCTTCATCTGATCCAAAAAAAATAGTGTTCTTGTACTATAAAAAATGCAAAGACAAGTTTATTTTTATTTTTTATCAGCTTGACTTCACAAAAATGGTGGAATAACACTGACTTTCAGTTATAACTTTCATGCATCTTGGCATGTCTCCCCCATCTGTCTTTCTTTTCTTTTTTTTATTTTGAGGTCTGTACATTTGGAGTGATGTCTTAATGTTTCTACAGCATGTTAATGAATACATAAATTCTCAAAATTGATCATTGAATATTATATCACCAAAAACGGGATAATTTACCCACCCAACTGCCACTGCAGTGCAATATTTGACAAAAACAGTCTACAGTGGAAGTAAAAGAGCAAAAAAAAGTGTGTGAAAGTCAAAAGCAGAACGTAAAGCATTTGGCCAGATCAAGCAAAATGTCTTATCAAAGCCATATTGTAAAAGGTAACTTCTAGCTCTGTCTTTCACATAACCTATGTGAAATGAATTAGAAATATTTCCTTCATGAGCAATAGTTGAGCAATAGTACAAAGCTATATTACAAAGTACAGCTACCTGAAAATTCAGCTTAATACAGTAATGAGGTACTTTATACATTATAGATTTTAGTCACAACCATTCCTTAACAATACAATGCAAGCAATATGTTAAAAAAATGCTATAGACCGTAGAAGGTTGTCGACTCTGCAGGCTTTATTGTGACAGACAGAGGAGTGTCATCAGCATAGAAGTGGAAAAAAATCTACATATGTCACCACGTGGGAAGATGTATTTAAAAGCATCAAAATAAAAGGGGGCTGATTATTGACCCATGTGGTATTCCTCAAATTACCAAAGACATGGTAACCTAGAGAAACAAGAAAAATCCAATTTCTCAAATGAGAAAAGCTGCTGGCTGGTCCTGCTGCTTGGTCAGGATCTGACTGGCATATTACATACCTATAGTTTCACTTTCTGTTCATGGTTTCAGGCAGAAGTCAATGTAAGTCCCGATGGTGGAAATTGATGATATGGGCCAGGAGATGTAAGAAAGTTAGTAGGCAGAAGTTGGGTTGGTTACGGTGGAACACTTAAATTTGTGGACGACGGGACTTCATTTTATGCTGTGTTTATTTGTGCATTTCCTCCCTTTGTCTTATTTTAACCCTTTCCTGACTCTTTGACCCCCAACTATGTTGTTTTTATGCTTAAACCTAAATTCTGACTGGGGTTTTACCTTGCCATTTGGTAGACCGCTGTACATGTGGGAAAATCGCTGTTTAGGACACAGGTGTTAAATATACGGTCCGCGGGCCAAAACCAGCCCGCCGGAGGGTCCAATCCGACCTGTGGGATGAATTTTAAATGCAAAATAATTCCTTCAAGATATTAACACTCATTTTAGTTCAGAAGCCAAATTTAATCTCAAGTGGCTCAGACCAGTAAAACACTATCATAACCTACACATAATGACAACTACATATTTTTCTTTTTGTTTCAATGTAAAAATGTAAAATTACATGAAAATGTTTACATTTACAAACTACCCTTTCATAGAAAATATGAATTGTTTGAACAAATATGAACAACCTGAAATATATTGCAAAGTAAGAGCTTTTTTTTGCTACAATATCCTGCCGATTGCTAAATGTGTTCGGTATTTGTAGATCCACTGTGATCTGAGGGATAATATTCTTAAAATTGCACAGATTTTTCTTAATAAATTCTAGTTTGTTCATGGTTGTTCATGTTATTGACATTTTGTTAAAGGATAGTCTGTAGATCTAAACATTTTCATAATACAATTTCACTTTTTTCACTCTAAGACAGAAATTAGACTAAAAAAAAGATTGTAGTTGACATTATGTATATATTATTACGTTTTTATGTTATTATGTTACTGGTCTGGCCCACTTCAGATCATAGTGGGCTGAATGTGGAACCTGAACTAAAATAACTTTGACACCCCTTGTTTAGGTATTCCGTGTGTTGAAGTGTGACACTGTGACCTAGTGTCAATATGTGATGACTTGGGGGTGAGAATGTGTTGAAGAACCAAACCTTGTTCTTTATATCCTCAGCCTGCACTGCAGCCTCTAAAACATAATTTAGTGATCGAGAGCTGCACTTAAATCTCTTAGAACAGGGGTCTCCCATTCACCAGTATCATCCCTTATTAAACACTAATTTGTCACAGGATTATGATACTGTCTAGAACTAAGTGTTGACAATTTCTAGGTGAAATTCTTCTGTAGTTGCTGCATTTTCATGGATCGAGGCTGAATATTTTAATGAGGGCACGCACACACACACAGCCTACTCCGCCAGAGGATAAAAAACTGTTAATTATTGAGAGCAACCAAGGTGTAGTCACATCCAGTACTTCCTACAGAAGTTTAGGAGGCATTACATCTACAGAGCCCGAGAAGCATTTGGAGACTGATATAAAACCAGATGAGATGTTACAGTCACAGCAGGGGTTGGAAAATGAGCCACAAATATTGGCTGTATCTCACTGATTTTTGTCCTTAAAACTAGTCAGTTGATAAGCTGTACATTGAAATAAGCCAGGGATGTCAAACTCATTTGGGTTCAGCTGTCACATACAGTCTAATATGATCTGTAGTGGGCCAGACCAGTAAAATAATAACAGTGAATAAAGTAAAATTACATGATGAAACTGTTTACATCTACAAAGTATCCTTGAAAAAATATGAACAACCAAGAACAAGTCAATACTTCTTAATAAAAAAAAAAGTGCAGTTTTACCAATATTATGCCTCGATGTATCATTTAAACATGTGCATTACAACTTACAGGTCGTAGTTTATCTAAAATGCACAAAACATTTAGTAACGGGCATAAAATAGCTAATATTCTATTTACCTTTTACTACTCTCAAGACATTTCAGGTTCATATTTGTTCAAGTGATTCATATTTTCTGTGAAATGACAGTTTGTAAATGTAAACATTTCCTTGTAATTTAACTTTTTTACACAAAAACAAAGAGAAAGATTTGCAGTTGTCATTATTTATATGTTATTATAATGGTATTTTACTGTTCCAACTTGCTTGAGATCAAATTGGGCTGAATGTGGAAGCTGAACAAAAATGATTTTGACAATTTGGAGTTGTCACTATTTAGAGACATAATATAATATAATTTTTTTCACGTTAAACCAAGAAGAAATTTTGGACTCATTATTTATAGGTTAATATTTACTTGAGATCACATTGGTCTGTATGTGGAACCTGAACGAAAACTAGTTGGACACCCTTGGTTGTTAATATCTTCAGTGTAATTTTTGTATTTCACAAATTCCTGCTGGCTGGATTGGATTCTTTGGTATGCCAGTTTTGGCCCACAGGCTGTATGTTTGACAGCCCTGAAATAAACCATAAACTGCTGAATTTGTTTGTCATGTGCCTGAAGCCTCATCTTCCTTCACTTCTGTTCCACTGTCCTACATTCTCTTTTATAAGTTCAACATTCATTCAAACTGCCAATCCTATGTTTAATTTTTGTTTCAAATATAACAACAGAATCTAAACTGGATGCACAAAAGAGGTAGGAGTCATTTATACAACTGAAAAGAAAAGTTGGTCCAAGTTGGTCCAGCGTCCTCATTAAAAGTGCATGAGTGTACTGTTGAGTCTTATCGACTGTCCTTGAGTTTTTGTCAGTGTGAATATAATTTGTCACTGAATATTTTTTCCTTTGCCTACTAGCAGAATTGTGGTTCAGAGTGCATTATGGGTACAAGTATTCTGCAAGTAGTTTAGGTGGCAAAAGTCATTTTGACATGGGTTGAGGAAATATTGTCATTTAGTTGAAATATTAACACATTGTTCATGATTGTTCATTAGATTTTTTCAGACATACTGTATTATGTCAAACCCTGATTTTCACTTCTAACCCTAATCAAGTGCTTCTAATGACTTAATAGAACCATAAAAAGTTGAGTGAAATTCTAGTCAGTGGTGGCTGATGCTAAATAAGACGGGGAGTGCAAAAGAATATGAAGACTGCAGTTCTAACATATGTGCAGAGTTAAAGTTTGAATGTTTCAGTCAGCTCATAATCCTTGTCATAAAGCTTATATTTTAATGTTAACTAAGTCCATCTGCATTGAAGTGAAAACCTGTACATAGTGGGCTTCAAACACCTGTTTCCGTCCGAACCATGGACCATCTGCTCAAACTGGGCACTGCATTCTACAGCTGAATAGCCATGCAGTGTTTTGCCTCATACTCTGTTAAACTTTAATGTTTGTTTGTAAAACACAGAGTTAGATGCAACTAAATGGAGGTGGAATGGGCTGAGCAGGACCCAACTTAGTTACCAGGGATGATTGGAGCAGGTTAATCATCTGATTCACGGTCAATCTAGAGTCTAGAAAGGATCTGGATGTCACTCAGGGCCATTTGGCAAGTCATTGAAAATCATCCAATCACGCAAAGACAAGAACAGTTCTGATTGGCCACAGTGGGTATGTCCAACATTCGGCCCGTGGGCCAAAACCGGCCCACCAAAGGTTCCAGTCCAGCCCGCGAGATGAATTAGCAAAACTAAAAAATTACACTGAAGATATTAACAGTCAAGCACGTCAAAGTCATTTAAGTTTTAGGTTCCACATAGAGACCAATGTGATCTCAAGCAAAATAATAGCATAATAACCTATAAATAATGACTCCAAATTTTCCTCTTTGTTTTAGTGCAAAAAATAACAAAATTACAAAAATATTTACATTAACAAACTACCTTTTAACAATAAAATGTTAATAACCTGAAATGTCTGAAGAAAATTAAGTAGAATGTTAACAATATTCCGCTTGTTACTAAATGTTTTGTGCCTTTGAAGATCCGATCCATAATGCACATGTTTAAAAGCATAATGTTGCTGAAGTTGCCCTTGTTTTTCTTAAGAAATTTCAGTTTTTTCAGGTTGAGGTCTCATTATTTATAGGTTATTATGCTTTTATTTTACTGGTCCGGCCCACTTGAGATCAAATTGGGCTGATTGTGGCCCCTGAAAGAAAATGAGTTTACACCCCTGGGTGACACCCCTGCACCCTGTCGCCCAGGGGTGTTGCCCAGGAGTTGACACCCCGGGCGACAGGGTGCAAAAATCACGCCCAAAATGTTTCTTTAATCCTCCACAGAGAGTGCATCCTCATGCACCGACTTAACAAAACTTTTTGAGTCATATATACATCCATTTTACATTTCCAATCTGAAAATGAAGTAAATACAATTGAAAAACAACTTCTATAAATGTTAATATGAACTAAAAGACACATGACAAGTATTATGTCATAGTAATATAAACAAACTAAAATTGATTTCTTTTAATAGCTCTTCTCTAAATTAACATAATTTCAAGGCTGTAATTGCAGACTCTAAGTGTCTTGTAATAACCGCATTAGCTTTTAGTTTGATGTTTCAGACGTTTATGTAATATCATGTCACCAGATCTTTATCCCGTACAGTTAGCCCTTCAAGTCTGAAACTGGACCCCGGATCTTTGGTGGATTTGCTTTTTTTTATTTCATCAGTGCACCTAATCATTAATAAATGTTTCCTCATTTAGCTCGGGATGCTCTGCCTTGCAGTTAAAATTCATCTCCGTCCTTTTAATGTTGATTGGTGCTTCAAAGGCTTGGACATGCGGGTGCAGCGCTGAGTGGACGATCCTCCACAGCCTGGCTGGATGGTTCAGAACCACCCTCTCATGTAGTCGGTCGTTTTGATGGTGTCTAATCAGCTGTTCAGTGGAACTACTCCATCTGATGCCTTCTCTTTTCTGCAGTGCTCTTATGTGATAAGACATTTTCACAGCTCTGCTCATGATGCTCGTGTTTTTTGGAGTGTTTGTTTAGGGGTCAGTTTTACCTCCACAGGAAAGTGCAGAGTGGGAAGATGTGTCACTGTTTATGTGGTAATAGATTTATTTATTCATTTTTTATTTAACCGGAAAAAAAAATTTGTTGAGATTTGCAAGAGTGTCCTGGCCAAGACAGCAGCAGCAGAAGTTACAGAAAATAGAGATTTCATCCATACATCCACACTAAAAACTAAAAACATACATAAAACACTAAACCGATAGCATACATATAAAACACCATCAATAATTTACTTCTGCAGAAACATGAGAAACATACACGACAAATCTATGAATGCCTAAAACATGCAGTACATGATTTCTGCCACTAGGGGTTTCTGAATCACAACAATAACAAATGAAATAGTAGTAGATGATACTATGTGTAATCACAATGATGACAGTTGTTGCTTCACTACTTTTTGTGAAAATAATGTATATCCAAGCATAACTCAGTTTATATTTTAATCACTGGTAAATATTGAGTTTCTCAGCTGGAATTAATGAAATTAAGGGAAAATAATTAAATGTGTACCTGGGATTGGCCTGAATTTTTGTTAATTTCTAGATTTATCGATGCTGGTATATTTTGCCG
Organism: Apogon talboti; assembly: GCA_037367365.1. Taxonomy (NCBI): domain Eukaryota; kingdom Metazoa; phylum Chordata; class Actinopteri; order Kurtiformes; family Apogonidae; genus Apogon; species Apogon talboti. Next base: position 394,452 of record JAPQRQ010000018.1, on the reverse strand, counting down.
ATTATTACTTCGACTTAGATGTTCAGGTCATTAATTAACTAATTTATTGTAAAGTAAATGCACGTACATTTTTGCAGGGGAATGATAATATTGACCAGTTGGTCATTGTCTTTTTTCTACATCACAGTTACTAGTAGTTATAGTTTAATTCTCTTTGACTGAGGCAGAAATCATGTTGATATTAAAGTTTTAATCACACAAGTGATACCCATGTTTTTTAAAGCTGTAACTCACCTTAAACTAAGACAAAAACTAAGCTGCCAGTGGATATAACTGTTTTATTTAATGACGTGATAAGAAAAATGACAGTTTTCAATATCAAAATGAATATAGATTAAATCTAAAACTACAGTGAACGTTTCAATATGAACTAAAAATAAATGTAATCACTGGACAATTCACAGTATTTTCCTAAATGTAGAGAAAATGTCTTTGGATAAAGTCAGACCTTCAATAAACAATGTTTTTACAAATCATATTTGATGGAATTCATTTGTTCATTTTACATTTTTTCATCTTCTTTAAATGAGAACTCAAAAACTAGTGCTAACTTTGTAAAAACTAAATTTAAGCTGCTCCGTTGCTTAAAATAAAAATAAAACTAATAGCACTTATGCTCTCTAAACCAAGATTAAATAGAAAAATAAAAATATAAATTTGATATACTACTGACCAAATGAAATGTATGAAAACACATGTTGATAAAATCATAACATAAACCCATCTTTAAGATGTTTTAATGGAACAATAGAATAGAATAGAATAGAATAGAAGAGGCTTTATTGTCTTTACACAGGTTGTGCGACAAAATTGCAGGTGGTGTCTGCCAGTGACAATACACTATACAACTAAAATACAACACTATAAAATACAGGCATATGTAAAAATATAAATATAAAATGTTTTGCAATTGAAATATGTGCAAAATAGAGATTATAACAAGGTAAAATTTAAAGAAATATATAAAAGTATTATAGAAACTGAACAAATATAACAGTGTCAACATACATATACCAGTAAGATCAATTAATGTCAATTGCAGGAAAAAAAACAGAATTCTCTCCTAAATTGAGTAATGATTCCTGAGTAACAGCCCTGGCAGCCTCTCCACATCATCCTGCAGTTCACGTAGGAGTCAACCCCGCTGATACTCGATACGCCTCAGTGGGAGAATCATAAACTGAACTGGCCGTCTCCTTGGATCAGGAAGTCAGCGCCGATCCAGGAAGATGCCTCATCTTACAAAACCTCAAATCCCGGCACTGATTCTCAACTCTCAGCCCCGGAGTGGAGGGAGCCGGTGGTCAGCCTTACCCCGCTGTGAAGACCACGACTGCATTTCCACAACTATTTCACTGTGGAAAACCCAACCCTGGGCTGTGTGTGGACCTGATACGGATGCCTCTGTGCAAGATAAAGGGATTAAATGTTGATTAGCGAGCAGAAAATTAATTACAGAGTTTGTGTAAGGTGCTTAATTGCCTTTTTGATTCATGAATTTTGTGAGGCTGAATGCTAAGAGGATTTCACCTGTTATTTTTTTTTTTTATTACCAGCAGCAGCCTAGTAAATATTTAATGGTGTTCTGCTGCTGGAATCAACAGTTTTTGCAGTTTTTGTGCATGTGCTGTATTCGTGTGTGTACACCTGGCTGCAAAGAACATGATGACACAGACCAGAGCTGTCAGTCACTGGATGTGCTGTTTGCTTTGGCAGATCTGCAGCTGGGGAACTAGGACAGAGGTCTATCTGGGGTGGGGGGGTTGTGTGTCTTTGTACTTTTGCATCAGTTCATGTGTATGTCCACAAGTGAACCCCCAACACCTGTCGTCCAGGTAATGAGCCTGGCACTTGTATCAAAAAACATCTGGAAGTGGCTCAGGAACCTGTGAGAAGCCACTGCAGCGTGTAGATCAGGGGGGTCAAAGTCATTTTAGCTCAGGGGCCACATTCGGTCAAATTTGATCTGAAGTGGGCTGGACCAGTAACATAATAACCTAATAATATAATAAATAATGTGAAAAAAGTAAAATTACATTATGAAAAGGTTTACATCTACAAACTGTCCTTTAAAACAATGTGAATAACATAAACAAACTGAAATTTCTTTTAAAAAAAAAAGTGCCATTTTAACAATATTCTGCTTCAGTTTTTCATTTGCACATGCACATTACAACTTACAGATCACAGTGGATCTACAAATACACAAAATATTTAGTAACAGGCAGAATATTGGTCAAAATACACTTACTTCTCTTAAGACATTTCAGGTTGTTCATATTTGTTCAGGTTATTCCCGTTTTTTGTGAAATGATAGTTTGTTTTAGTGTAAATACAGTAAAATTACATTGAAATATTTATATTTACAAAAAGAAACATTTGGAGTTGTCATTATTTATGTTATTATGATCGTATTTCACTGGTCCAACCCACTTGAGATTGAATTGGTCTGAATGTGGAAACTGAACTAAAATGATTATTAATAACTTTTCACAAATTCATCCCACCATTGGACCTTTTGGCGGGCTGGATCTGGCCCACGGGCCGCATATTTGACACCCCTGGTGTACATGCATTGATCAGAGAAGTAGTATGATCTAAATATATATTCTCCACCCACATATACTGTGTCCTATGTTGTGAGACAGGGTGAAGAAAATCCTTAAAGCTACTTAGGTAGAAATTTTAGGGGAAAACCAGGGTGTAAAAGGTTAATCCCCAAATGGAAAACTGGTCACTGGAAAAAAAAAAAAAAAGCATAATCCATAAAACACAGAATAAACAGTGCATACCAACAGGACATAATTATTGCCTGGGAGGAAGCCAAAGCCACTATAATGCACTGCAAAACCAATACAGTATAAAACCAATAAATACGGTGCAACGCCTGCCAATGCAGCAATTACCAGCCCTGCACAAAAGTACAGCCCCTCATAAAGGAATACGTGCATCTTTAATGTCTTTGACTGCATGCAGTATTTTGTGATAATAAACTGGGGTCTTTCTTCTTGTTTACCCCAACTCCACCTTTAAAAGTGCTTCCAATTAGCATCCCCTTTTTAGTCAGTGAATTATTCCATTTTACTCTGACCTCAATTTAGCACACCAAAAAACTAACTCCTCTCAGACGGAACCTGAATACTGCATGAATCTTCAAATCTCTGAATCGTTGTCAGTACTAAAATCTTGTTCATTATGTTTCTGATTTGACTTGAACTTCCTCAGTTTTGACTTTTCCTTCATTGTGATGCACTCTGTGTTGTTATAGTGGAGATAAATCCACATTAAATGTATGGGTGTTTATGTGTACACCCTTGACTGGGGGTGGTTTACTCCAGTACATTGATTCCTGACACCCTTTATTTAATGAATGCTGTTTGTCGAAGATTTATAAATGACCTGGTAGCATTTTCAGATCACACATTTAACATTTTATTGGTTTACAATGGATAGGAGACAGATTTACTGTATTAACCACACAAATATGCCAATAATTTCTCGCCTATTATACTGTCATTTTAAAACGTCCCTTTTACAAAAGGTTTTCTTTAAAATGCATTCATTGTAAAGCAGGAGGAAGAAAACATAGGTGATGATTCAACAGACTCATGCTATGATTTGTGACACTGTCAGACTCTATCCATTGATATAGCGACTCATTCTAATGTTAAAGGGTATAAAGACTGATGTCAACAGTCTTAAGTTTACTGTCGGCTGCACTATGTGACATGAGTATGACGTACTGTTTGTATACAGACTGTATGATAGCCCTTACTGCATCGGTTCTCAAACTTTTTACATATAGATACAGTATATAGCTCTGAATATATACTGTATATACCATTCCATAACGGCAGACCCTGACAACTTCGCAAATTCAACTTGTTATTGGTTCTTGATAGAACATGCCGGTGAGATACAGGGACATTGGCCCTATTTTTGGCTTTTTGGATAAGCGATAACTCTAGTCCACACTTAGAAATAGTAGGTGACGGTAATGAACTTAAAAAAAGGATGCCACCTGCTCTAAAAGAGAATAAAGAAGAGCTTGTCCATTGGGAACTGTGGTAGAAATACTGTAGCTCAACAGGTGAATTTTAGAAAACAGATTATTTTAAGTTAACAAAACCATAACTGACATTGAGGTATAATATACATTTTCTGCTGTTAGATCCTCCTTAATCATACTGGAAACTTAGGAGACAGTAGAAGAAGTTGGGATTCCGGGAAGTGTGAAATATATCATGACCAAGTATTCTAAAGAAAAAGAGATCAGGAGCCAAGGAGCGCCATAGAGGTGATTTTTTACTTCTTGGCCAGCCTAAAGTAACCACTTGACACTTCCATCACTGTGATTCAATAGAGTCTCTCTCCAGAGCAATTAAATCTTTTATGGGTTGTTATTATTTATGCGGTTGCTACACATGATGTCATTGACAAGTCTCATGTGAAGGAGCATGTGCAAAGCTCAGTGTTCAGGGTAAACACGACAGAAACTGTATGAGGGTACAGTGTTTTGTTGACCAGCCCCGGCGTGGTATGTGTTTTTTGACTGTTCTCGGTGGTATTCTGAGGCCAGGTCTCCCAGTGAGTGTAGGGGCTTTACCGCAGACAGCCGAGGAATGAGATTAATCACTTTTAATGAGTCCAGAGTCCAACCTGCCGAAGGAGTGAGACGCACTTAACAGGTCGATGCAGATCGAGGTTTTACATGTACACAAATCCATCTCATCTTAAACGTTGAAAGAAACAATCTCATAAATGACATTCTGTTCTCATGTGATGGACATGAGTCACTGTCAAGCAGCAGGTTTGATGACTCACCTGGTCTCTGTCACCAGTGTCTCATCACTAGACTGGACATGAGTCATTGTTTGACAAACTTGATGCCTTGAAGAAGAAAAAAACAAAACAAAACAAAAAAAACGAGACATAAGAAATGACCTGCACTGCATCAAACATGGGAGGAGTTTTCAGAACCTTTTCTTAACCCGTAGATGTATAAGTGGATCAAAATGACCCAGTGAGGTTGTTTTCTCTCAATATGTTTGCAATGAAAAGTTATTATTTTATATTCCAGGTATTTGTCAAAAAAACTTACCTTTTATAAAGTGTTTGAAATTGTAGTTTTTGTATTACTAACCCAACCTTCCATAGTTGGGTCAAAATGACCCACATTCATTATCAGTGGAATTTCATCTGAACCTTTGATTTATTCTAAACCAAAGTTCTCACTCACTAAATGGATGTTGACATTTTTCTATTACTGTTATATACTATATTTACTTTGCTTTTTAAATGTTCAAAATATATAAAAACCCAAAACATTTTAACCCATAAAGACCCAAACATCCATTGTCAACCAAAACCATCTACTGATGTAAACTGTTTAATACCTGTTGATCCACTAATCCTATCAATACACTTAAATAATTTGTGTAAAATACAGTTTGTCATCTTTTCATGGTCATCAGATATGACCTATTTGAACGTACAGAGGCTTCGTAGTTACCATGGAAACACCGTCATCTTGATTCACCAGTAAAAGCCATGGAGTTGGATCAATGACAGTGAATGGACACACTAGGGTTTATGTTCAGTTAATGATAGATTTGACTGAAAAAGTCACTTTTTCTTCAGTTTTCTCTGTTTTTGATATAGTAATTCTCAACTTTAATCTGAGCTGTTACAAACATCTACATGATCAGTGAAATAAATATAGGAAAATACATGATTTGCACTGAAAAAACACAAAATACAGAGGCTGATATTATAATAAATTGTCATAAATCACTTAAGAAAAGTCAAATATAGAGAAAAAAAAACTCTTTTGGAAGGGCCACAAAAGTAGCACTGGGTCTTTATGGGTTAAAAATGAAAAATAAAAAAATATGTCAAACATGACATAATTCTTTTGTGGACCAAAATATAATACAAATGATTATTTTTAACATGAAAAAAAATTATGAAAGTGGCATAAAAACACATAGATTATAACAGGTTATTTTTGACCCATTTATGGAGGGTATGCATTTGTCAGTGTCTGTATTAAGATCCAATCTCGTTATATGTGAAGTATGTACAGCAGTAGAAACAGGGTTTCAGGGGAAAAAAAAACAGTTCCTCTAATGCAATGTGGTCGTACTTAGCGTGACCTCCCATTAACATGTCTTACAGTATGAACTTTATTGCATTAAATTTCTGATGTTTTATACTGTACATCCTTGAAAACCTTATGAATTAAACTATAACTGATTTTATTGCATTGCCTCTTCAGTCACAGTGCATATGTTAAGAGTTTTGTTTTTTTTAATTAATTAATTAATTAATTAATTTTTTATATTCCATGAAAGTCCAGTACACAACACGGTACACATTCTAAACAATTTCACCTCAGCAGCACCTGACATAATACTGCTAATTCAGTGACTCAATGGGATCAATCTGATAAACTGAGTATGTTTTTGTTTTTTTTGTTTTTTTTTTAGTTAAATGATTTTTTAAAGTTTTGGTAGAACAGCATCTGCAGCGATCCTCCGCATACCTTAAACAGAACTAGTTCATACAGCATAAAGTCAAAAGGCTCCAGATCTCATTTACTGAGCGGAATGAGGATAACGGTGTGTGTTTTTTAAGTCCTCGGTCCCAGTCGTACAGATGAAGAGTAACACTTGAGTCACTTCAGGTGATGATTGGTTTGCAAGCTGGAGGCAAGAAATAATCCACATTTTCAACATCTCTCTCCGTTCTGTCTTTTATTCTGTACACAACCATTTGTGTCTCTTTTTTTTTGTGAACATCTGAGTGCAACACAGTGAATATCATCTGGGAGACAACGCCTGAAAACATACTGAGTATATCAGTATTTAAACTACACTATGTGGACAAAAGTATGTGGACACATTGAAATCAGGTATTTCTTGTCTAACAGGGGTCTGGGATACAAAACAATAATGACAAATGTATAATATAGTTTTATATTGGGATAAATATCATTGCATTGGTTAGTTTGGTTTAAATTGTTATCTTTGCTTACAAAATGCCTCAGAGATGCTTATTACTTAATTTCTGTCAACTTTTTTTTTTAATCCATGACTGTGATTTTAAATGCTGTACCTCTAAATTTCTAAAATATTTTTCCTGCTCTGACTGTAAATAATAATTTCCATCTACTTTCTAAACATCTCACGTTGGAAGAGAAATCTCCCATTAAACTTTAAGCAAATATTGATGTTTATATCTCAAATCAGCATGAACAGGACATCCTACAGCTGTAGATGTGATGTGTCCAAATACTTTTTTCCATATAGTTTATAACAATCAGAGTTAATTCCCACAAACAAACAAACACTAGGTTATTGGTGTCCAACAGAGTTTGTTGAGCTGACTCAAACAGGGACATCGTTCTACATCGACAAAAGGGCAAAAGCCCAGTTTCCTCTTGTTCTTAGTGTTGAGAATATGAGGAGACCTCACACAGAGGCGAGGTAGAGCAGGTATATGAGGATAAGTGAAATCATTCTCAAGGATTTACAGATAAAAGCTAAAAGAACACAAGATGTGATTTAAGACAAAGACTGAGGAAGATGTTGAATTCTGAAAGTAACCTGAAGTTGGAGCTTCACACATATACGTATTATACTTTAAAAACTCACTGACAGTTGAACATTTCACTGCATGATGAGTCGTTTGACTTTGGATGAATCTACGTTGACACTATATTTTATAAGTAAGTCTGAGTATTTATCTAAAAAGGCCAAGGCTTGTGTAATTGCAGTGCATCAAAAGTCCCCACTGATGCTTAAATGTAGGTAAACGTATTAACCATTATGGTTCATTTCATTTAGTCGAATGATAGATCCCTTTTTTAACGCCGCCATTACCATTTGATGTTACTTGTGGCCATTTCACTTAGAATGAAATGACCGAATATGAATTTGAGTCACTAAAAATGCTGTGAAGAAAGCTGTTTTATTGAGCTCCATCGCAGTGAAATGCTCCGAGTGACATTTAACCACATGGAGAACTTTTATTGTGAAAGGTAATGACAGTGCAGTGCTGTTGTGATTGATAAAGCCTTTTATTTGTGGTGGTGTATTTTCAATGTGGGATAACTATTTTTATGTAAGTGAACGATCAGAAGACATCTCTCAAAACCGTAGGTATATATTAGAACCTAAATGCGTCTTTGATATCCAGAATAACCTCCATAAAGCAGTGATTACGGCGACAGATGTTGAAACATTATGTCAGTTTTTCAGCGTCATGCTAACATCAGCAAAGTTAACAAACAGGCCATGTATCATCATGTCATTTTATTCTAAATGTAACAGTGTTCTATGAGGGTCTTGTCAATGTCACTGTTGGAAGGAAACAAATATGCATTATTCATTAAGAAGGCGCTCTGAAAGGCCTGTCCGTTATCAGGAGCTGGTGAGAAGCAGATGAGTGGTCTGTCAATCAACGTCCACGGCTCACATTAAAGCCTTCTGTTTGCTCTAAAATATTGACAGAGCTATAATCTACAACATGTCCAACAATGCACTGCCTTTATCAGACATTAATGAATCATGGGAGGAAATAACAAGTAAGTTGTTACTTTGATAAGGAGGCCAAAATGCATAACTTCTTGCAGCAAATATGGTGGATCAATAAATCATCAAACTGACTGATTGTGATGGGTTTGTTGTTTGAGTCCTTCTCTTCCTGGATGGAGGCCACAAACTGAAAATTAAAGCTCAATTACGCTCCATTTATATATGTAAACAGAGGCGTCCATTTCATACTTCATACATATTTAACGTTAGCATGCATGTTAAGCAATACATCCACTAGAGGGCACCGAAGAATAAAAGTATTCAACGACAAAAAGGAAAAAAAAAAAAAGATTGCTTCAGGAATAATTGATGTGATCATGTACATCAGGGGTGTCAAAGTCATTTTAATTCAAGGGCCACATTCAGCCCAATTGGATCTCAAGTGAAAATAAAATTATAAATGAAATTATAAATAATGGCAACTCCGATTTTGTTTTAATACAATAAAGTAAAATTACATTACAAAAATGGTTATATTTACAATCTATGATTTTATAAAAAATGTGAGTAACCTGAACAATGTGAAAATTTCTTAAAAATATTTTATTTTAACAATATTCTGCCTCAGTTTATCATTTATACATGAGCAATACAACTTACAGGTCACAGTGGATCTACAAATACACTAAACATTTACTAACAGGCAGAACGGTGTTAAAATTGCGCTTATATTTCTTAAGAAATTTCAGGTTGTATATGCTCAGGTTGGTTCGTAAATGTTAATTTTTTATGATTTTTTTTTTACATTTTTACACAAAAACAAATACAAATTTGGAGTTATTATTTATAGGTTTATATATTATCTAACTGGTCTGGCCAACTTGAGCTGTATGTGGTGCCTGAACTAAATGAGTTTGATTGTTAATATCTTCAGAGTAATTTTTGCACTTTGCTAATTCAACCCACAGGCTGGATTGAACCCTTTGGTGAAAAACTAGAGGCATCATTCTTCTGTGACACCATTGACTTTTTGTTTTCTTTGTTGTGTCTTGCCAAAGATTAAGTTGATCTCTCACCTATTGGCTGCACTGCCCACATAGTTCCCACTGATATCATTCTGATTGGTCTATATGTGTCTGCATTTAGAAGATGTGCAGAAACACAGATGCAAAGAACAGCAGACAGATGGCTCCATCTGTATTTAACATTGAGCATAAATGAGTCCTTTGTGTAACATATGGTGGCACTAACATTTCTTGAGCTTTAATCAGAATTAAATGGCTTAATTGTGATGAAGTACATCAATATCAGTGATAATCATTCATTCTATCCTGGATACCAGAGAGTGAAGGTGGGGTACAACCTGGACGTATCACCAGTTCATCACAGGATGGATGATAACACACATATAAATCAACATATAGTCGTGGAATAAATTATTAGACCACCCTTGTTTTTCTTGTTTTCTACTGAAACAACCCCAGATAATCACTGATCCACCCCCGTGTTTTACTGGAGGGGCAAAACAGTCTGGTTTGTAGGCTTCTCCAGGCTTCCTCCTGTTCAGTAAGTTGCCCCTACAGTTAAAAATGGGGTGGATCAGTGATGATCTGGGGTTGTTTCAGTATGGGTGGAACAGGACAAATGCAACTGTGTGAAGGG
>JAPQRQ010000018.1:341920-353204 GCA_037367365.1 Apogon talboti | reverse complement strand
CCATCCATCCATCCATCCATCCATCCATCCATCCATCCATCCATCCATCCATCCATCCATCCATCCATCCATCCAAGCTAAACTTCAGCTAGCATCTGCAAATTATTTTCAAAGCAAACTCTTCTTCTCTCAAATATGTTTATACCTAATTGCAGAATATAATTTTCACATGTTTGAGAAGTTGGTTGATGCTCTACTCACCACTTCAGACACATAATGTTAGGCTGTAGTGAAGCAGCATGTAGTGAAGATTTATGTGCTACTGTAGTGGATGAAACTTGAGTTCTGTGCACAAAGCATTGGAAATACCAATAACACAAATACGCTGTATTTGTGACTTTTTGAGTTATGACCTATGACATGAACCAATTTGGCACATAATATGCAATTATTCGAACTAAATACAATAACAAATATTAAAGTAAATAACATTGTACAATGAAATTCTATAAACTAGTCATTTATGATATGCAATTATGATATTTTTATTGTCATTTTTTTATGTGCATCTATGTGTTTCCCAATCTTTCATTGCATGGTCTTTCTGAGCTCATTGTACTCCTCAATATGCGATCCATAATTTAGTATCTGTGCCAATGTCCTCACACTTCAGTAACTTTTTGCATTTACAATTTATGATGGGTTTATTTACTTGTTTGCGTGTGCCGCTGCTGTGACAGATTGTCATTAAATCCATTCGTTGCGATACATTCCATGCCGTGCATTAATCCATGACCCTGACAAGCCGACGGCAGCCATCATATCTGCACATCAAGAAACGGCAGCTCCTTGCAGTAATTACGCACTGTCCAATCAGAGTCTGAAATCACACGGCTACATTTGCATTGGAATTTATTCCCATTAATGGCGTGTAGCTGACAGATTGATGCGTCCCTGCTTTGCTATCTTTTGGTCCTATCGTAATTGACAGTTTAAACACACAGTGAGTAATGCACTTCTGTCAGTTTACTCTGACCTTGAGTTTTGTCACTGCGATGAATTGTGTAAAATGAGAAGGCGAAGAAAATGTAAAAGTCAAATCTCACTGAGGTGAGATAAAAGAATCGGAAATATCCAGGGACGAAACGGCTAATATTTGAATGCATAATGTAGCACCTCAGAGAGTTAACTGTTTAACGAAAGGGGAAGACAGTATGACACACATTGCCATGTATTATTACTACGCTGAAGTGAAAAATGACCGAATTACAGATGAAAAAACGTATTGGAAAGATGTACATATCGTATATCTCAGTGAAGGTCAAGAATCAGATTTACAAAAGCAATGCCGATTAAACACAAAAATAAAGAAAAAGCACCAAAGGGAATTTTACTAAAGTTATTTACTTAAGAACTCCATTAGTTTTCACCACACTTACAACTATTCTTTCTCTATATTATATTATAATGTGGACTGTTTATTTGTATTTGTATTTTAACGGTGTAATCTCTTAACTGTGTTTTATGTTTCCTGTTGTCTATCTTGGCCAGGACTCCCTTGTAAAATAGGTTCTTAATCTCAGTGGGATTTTTCTCCTGGTTAAATAAAGGTTAATAAATAATATATGCTCATGTCAACCCTTGCAACTTTTGTACAGTACTTTTACATATGTGTGTTTCTGTCAGAACTCTAGAAAACAGACCAATGAGGCAGCAGAAGGTGGAGTTTTCTTCTGTAGAACTGATGAATGTTATACAGTCTAAAGTAATGGCCTAAAATCCTCACGTCCAACCTGTTCACAAAGTCATATCAGGTGAAGTAAATACAGGAGGAAGGACAGTCAATCCACAAAGGAAATTAAAGATGATGGCATGGTCCATGATGCATGGAGAGGCGGTGTCATAGCGCTGAATTATGACTTGCACAATTCACTTTGTGGTCAAACTTGAGTGGTAGATATATTTATTCAATATCACCTATGTGCTCTGGTGCATTTTAATATCAGTAGCAGTGAGGAAAAGACTTGTAAATATGAAGAACCTTGATCCTCCTGGACATTTGTTAACATCCTGTGTCCATTAATGACCTCAGGAACACAGGTGAAGTGTAGTGTTTCTGCTCTGAATACACCTGCCTTTGTCATGCAAATAAATGAAAATGAGTTGACAAAATTGTCTCTGTTCTACCACCTGATCTCTCTGTTTTCATCAGTGTAGCTGTTGCAGCCAGGTGGAAACGCGTTAAATCATGCAGTTTTCTGAAATGAATACTGGCATTCAGAATCAACAAGCACAAACTTCAGCAAAATCATATTGTACAACTCTTTAAATACTGTTATTTACTATGTTTGACTTTCTAGCGCTAACTTTGTGCTGTGCCCCTTGAGTAAACTTCACCACTGTGTTTTTAACACTAAACGAGGGCTTTTGTGGGTGTGAAGCATAAGTAAATCTGGCCTACTCCCAACCAGCAGCAGTAAACTTATGGAAATCTGTTTTATAATTATAGCTTCGACTGACAGCGAGGGAAAACCGTGCATTAGAAGACAAACAGGGGGTTTGGGGAACTTATTAGTAGTCTGAAATTGATTAGCATTAACTAATTCTGAGTCTCAGATGATTTAAATTCAATCATTTCAATCAATCATAACTGTGTGTTGATAAAAATCTTAGTGTAATAAAACCCAGAGAGTTTTACTACTTTCTGTTTTTAACCATTTAAGCACCAAAATGGCAATATATAATAACATAAGTGAATGAAACAGACCATAACTCCAGATAGAGTTACCAAATCTTGTTACCACCTCCCACCAATAGATGGCGGACATGTGCTCCTTCAATGCTAACACCATTTCAGGGCGTGTTTCCAGTCAAAGTGAAGAAGAAAATCCAGTTTAAAGGTGTGGTCCCGAGCTGGTTTAGTGAGTAAAGTTGATTTAGTTTTAGTACTAACGGTTAAGTTCATTTATTTTAAGAATGAGATGACAAAAATCCAAAACACAAAGAAAACTTCCATGTAAATATGTTCAAAGTTCAATTTTACTCAAAGTTATGCAATCCAATATGTAAAGTAAACCATCATAAACTTTGGATGATACTCACTATTTTTCTCATCTACATTATGACTTTATCTCCAACTGCTTCCAGGCTACAGCTTTTTGAAATCTTGATATTAAAATTGAATATTTTTTGAAAAATACTCCAGTGCCTAAAGGGTTAATAGGGTTTTATTTCACTGTGCTGTTTTACAACTGAACACCTGTCAATATGTCCTGTACTACATGTTTTTCATTATGGGGTTTGGAGTTAAAGGACAGGTGGTCTATGTGACTGGGACTATGAAGCAGGGTAATAGTTTGTAATGAATAAATCATTATTGCATTATTATCTTATAATTATTATTATTATATTGTGTTCATGTCAGGGTTCATTTAATATTTTTTAACCTAAATCTTCTTCATTGGTTTCCTGTTAATTGTTTAAAGGTTTGTAGTTAAATTTAAAATGATCTGCTCTTTTGTCAGATGACACTTACTTTAAATGAACCAGTTTTAGATCCAGCAGCAGTTAAAGCAGGTTATATTGATGATGATTTTCAGATGTGAAAATAAGTGTTCACTCTTAGACTTAAAACTCTATTTTCACCCACTTAAGAAAAAATACCAAAAGTTGCCCCAAAACCTATTCTGTCACTGATGCTGGTGGTGAGAACTGTTTATGTTCACCTCAGTTATCCAGGTTTTGCTTTGGCATCTATTTATTGTTAAAGTGCTGGATGTTAATCTGAAACCCTCTGTGTCTGTCTGCAGCTCTGAAGACGGTACTAGAGGTACCGGTGGGAAGTCGCTTCCTCCGACTCAGCGCCAAAGGACCTGATATAATAGGTGAGTGAAATCAGACTGGCTCACTGCATATTCTACAGATCTGGTTTAATAAACACATAGAAACAGAACATCCCCTGAATGTGGTACCACTATATGAATGTATACTTATGAAGTATTTATGATTTATATTCTTCCCACAGGAACTCTGCACCTTAAATACACATAAATATACAAAATGACCAGTATCTGTCATGCCCATTACTAGTGTAATATTTTTACACTTTTGCAGTATATGTACATTTATGATCTGGTTTCACTACACTACCTAATGTTTATTTTGTTCTTTTTTTAACCGGTAGTATGTCTGTAGTAGCTGTGTAGATGAATGCCTGGAATACATGCATGTGTTTAGAGTTTTTAGCTCACCAGCTGATAGGCCATGAGCTACTGTGAAGGCGCATTGTCCGGTGTCAGCTTTGTTGTTGACTTCAGCGTCATCACCTCCATTGTTGTCTTCATTAGCAATTTCTTCAAACATCTGCTCTGATGAAACTGCTGGCCGGATTCATTTAAAATTTTATGTGTAGCTTCCTTGAGACAATGTCTACAAATTCTGTTTACAGTTTTGAAAAATTTAGATTTTTTAAGTTTTGACAAATTTTTGAAATATTAAAAGTTTGCCTTTACTTGTAATGGTCCATATTTTAATGACTTATACGATGGAAATGGTTAGAGATATCAATATAGTTCCTATTGATCACTGATAGGAAGTCATATGTGGACTTTGATTGAATTAGTTGAGTTCTCCTCCAGTGAAAGTACCACCGACTTCTATTGGGAGATTGATCTCCTGCATCAGGACCACAGGACTCTAACATAGAGACAGAACCTGACCATCTCACAAATTCAACTGGGTATTGATTCTTGATAGAACATGCCGATGCGATACAGGGCCATTGTTCCTATTTTTAGTAATTGTCTATAGGTTTTGTTGCTTGATTTGGATTATTTTATCAATTATGCAGTCTACAGTTTCAGAGGTAACATTGTGGAGATATCTTTATGTACACTCACATTTGTTTCCACAAAGATGGAGCAGATGATGTTATTAAATCACTGCAGAATTATTAGTGACAATGTATTGCTTATATCTTCTCATTACTAGGCTAATTGTTGGAAAACAGTGTTTATTTGCACTTCCCCTGCATCAGCTGTTGTTTGCTCGCCTGCTGATTGTACAGCTGTTTGCTTCAGTGTTTTTTTTTTTTTTTATTTCAGTGTATCTCCTAATGCTGTACTCATCCTCTGAGAAACAGGCTCCTAATATGTGCCTCTGTTAGCCTTGCAAATGGTGTGTTTATGTCCATTTTGCCTGCTATTAGTCTTTGTCCTTTGAGGATCTCTCAGGGTGCGATGATGACTTTTCCAAACTGCTGCTGCTTGTAGAACTAGATGAATGGAAACACTGGGTGACACTGGAGAACAAATCAAGGAGGATGATGGGAGAAAATGCCTCTCACATTCACACTAAACTGACTCTAATTTTACATCTGAAAGTCCAAATCAAGCTTCATGTTTTGTTTTTAGCTCACCATCTCATAGGCCAGGGGTGGGCAATCCTGGTCCTCCAGGGCCGGTGTCCTGCATGGTTTAGAAATTTCCCTCTTCCAGCACATCTGGTTCAACTAATGATCAACTCATCACCAAGCTCTGCAGAAGCCTGATAACGACCTAATGGCGTCCAGGTGTGCTGGAAGAGGGACATATCTAAAACATGCAGGGACACCGGCCCTCGAGGACCAGGATTGCCCACCCCTGTCATAGGCCATGAGCTGTATCTATCTTCGCCTTTGTCTTCATCTTTGTCTTCATCGTCATCTTCATTAACATTTTCTTCAAACATCTGATGAAAATACTCATCGGACTAATTTCAAATTGTATCCAAAACTTTGGACCAAATGAGGTAGATTTAAAAAAAAACCTGATCATACTTTGTTTCAGCAATGCATCTTGGGTGATCAATGGTAAATTACTGTGGCTGAGAGAAGTCAATGCACTACACCTTAAGAAATCACAAACCAATTAATAAAATAACTATGTTGTTCAGTTCTAAGCCTTGAGGGTGAACTAGAATAAAATGCTTAAAGGCTAACTTGTGTTCATAAGAATTAAGAATATTTGCAGTACATGTGTTGTTAAATGCTTTAGATATATTCTTAATTTCTTATGTTTTGTCTTTTTGCATGTTTTCTTCAGTTGCAGTGATGATTCAGCTATCATACAAAACACTAAAATATGAACTGAAATGTGACTTTGGTTCTGTATATATGCTCCAAATGGGCTGTTTCAGTATCTATAGCTTTAAATTTCAATGAGAAGGTTGTTGATCACTCCTTAAGGGGACAATAAAAGTTTATCGTACTGTACCATATCATATTGTAGCGTACCATAGCATAGCATAGTGTAGCGCAGCATATCATAGCGTAGTATAACGTACTCTCTTGTAGCATAACATACCATATCTTAGCGTACCGTAGCGCAGCATACCATACCGTACCATAGCATAGCTTCACGTAGCATACAGTACCGTATCGTACTCCCATTTCCTGTCAGTGCCATGGATACCATTATGTACAGATGGCCTGATAACTGCTGTCAAACTATAAATTGAAACAGCTTGTTTAAAGTCACTTCCTGAAAAAGAGTCAAGTATTACATCTCTGTCAGGTGAGCATTTTAATACTTTGACATTAGTTTGAGAGAATCCAAACCTACTACGTTCTTCCAAAGTCATGTTTCCATGTAAAGGTTAGTCCGATGGAATTCAGTGTAACTCCTTCAACAGTGTAAATGAATGATGTAGTTTAGGGGATATTAAATGGGCAAAAATCTTAAAAGGAGGTGTTTAGAGATGGATGTGGACCTGTAGACCATGTTTTATGTCCAACAGAAAGTACAACTACCAAGTTTATGTTTGTGTTTTTTCTTTGTCTTTTTTATTTTAGCCCTTTCTCAACTCTTTTTCCTAATCCTAACTGGGTTTTTTTATGCCTAAATCTAACCACATCTTTTGACTATTAAATAAACAACACATTTCTTACTAGCTCCATTAATAAATCAAACTTGTTCTTCTTTCAGTCCCTTCCAGAAATAAATACAAATGCTTATGTCTCAGATGTGATTTACATTCTCAGAGCATTTTCAGTGTTTGTTTGTGTCATTTGGGTTTTCCTGACCTATTTTATTGTCAGTTAAAAGAAGTCCAAAATGAGAGCAGATAAACGCAGCACGTCAACAAACTTTACCCTACTAATATACTCAAGTTCCGACAGCGCAATACCCAGAAGATCTGCAGGATAAATTGTATGTGTGCTTTGTCAGATGTTCAGAATAGAGGAGGAGGAGGAGGAGGAGGAGGAGGTGGAGTGACCTAAGAATGACTTTAGCAGATTGTTCATCGTCTACCTGGAGATAGGTTTAACGGCTGGGGAAAAGGAGAGGATAGTACCACACTAAATGAGAAGCAATAAAACACACTCCCAGGTTCACCATCTCCTATTAGCACAAGACGTGTCAGATTTTTGTCACTGGCAACGTGAGACCTAGTTTGATTAGATTTGGAGACTTCTTTTCATGATATGGCAAAGGCTTGAGGTTTGTTTTGGGACAAAACTAGTGCCACTGAGGTCACAAGTAAGTGGATTTATTGAACAGATACATGACACAACAATAAAAAGCCCAACAGACTCCAAGTGAAAGAAGTCTGAATAAAGAAATAAACATAAGGAGCAACACAACAGGAAAAAATGCTAATACATCAATCATAAAGGATTGTCCTCAGTAGAATCAATCTGACACATTGCACTGTTGACTATTGTTATTTTTATCTGCTTGCACTAAAATCTGCATTCATTTTGCACATTGTTATTGCACATACTCTGTATATACTGTAAATCCTATATTATCCCACAGAGAACCAGGAAAGTTTTACATTAAACAATTGTGTTGATTGGAAACGGCATAATGCAACAGTTTTTTCAGATCCTATTTTTTAATGGAATGTCTTTTTCATTGTTTAGCATTTTTTAAGTAAATCTGTGAAACTTGTCCCCTACAGAGGACAAAAATGTATTGCTGGGTCTCAAGATGTTAAATCAACTTCAACTTTATTATTTGTCCCTTGATGGGCGACTTGTTATATAGCTGTTACACAAGCGTTCACAATCAACAAACAATAAACACACAATAAAGACAGTAAAAATACAATACAAACAATAAAAACATTACACAAACACAAGATGGCTAAATATCCCATCCACAGCCATCAGCCATCAGCCATCAGCCATCAGACTCTATAACAGTTCCCAGTAATATACAAATACCAGGTTTTTTTTTCTTTTCTCTTTATATTTCATTTTGTTGTTTTTCTACTGGTCTTTCTTTGCATTTGCTTGTTGTATGTTGCTGCTGTTAACTGTGAAATTTTCCCATGATGGGATAAATAAAGTCTTATCTTATCTTATCTTACCTTACCTTACTGCTTTGCAGTTATACTCAGATGCAATCTGCATGCCATTGCCTTGTACTTGTGCAATGATAATGAAATATAATCTAAAAAGTTAAGAGTTAACAGAGAATTAATGTCTCTGTTTACATGTGGTAGCGCTGGTCAGAATGATCTGTATCTCAATGTCTTCACCTGCTATAGGAATTATGGTAAATACTAGTTACGAGCTAAAAAATTGCACACAAACACCCACTCACTTTTATTTTCCACTTGAGAACTGGGAAAAATGTTGATATGCTAGTTGCCAAGATGAAAATATCCTTTCAACTTTTCAATATGGTGGAAATCAACGAGGCATTCATCACAAATGATAAACAGCGCTTTTCTTAATGTTCTGCTGCTGTTAGCTGACGATTTGGCACATTCTTAGCATAAAGAATTTGCAAAAAACCAAAAAAAAAATCCTGTAACAGATGAATGAACGCGTCCAAAACTGTTTTAACCAAGTAGCAGGTCACGATAAGTTCTGTGTCAGACATTTTTCATTTCGCTGCAACAAAAGCACTTGAACACAACACACTCATAATATTGAATCCACGAGTGGAAAACATCATCTTCCCGATAGCATGTGAAGGCAGCATCAGTACCAGGATCACAGCAGAGACTTTTCAACAGAGGAGGATGCTATCGTTACCATCTTTTTTTTTGTTCGCTGTAAAACAAACAAACAAACCAGATTTGAAAGCAGTATCTGTGGGACGCATAAATGACAATCATCATGACAACACAACATCACTACACACAGGGTTAATTAAAGCATTCATTTTCACCATTATCTGCTAACCAATTAGCATAAACAAACTCCACAGTGTGTGATCTGTAAGCACTGAAACTCTTACATATTCACATTATGCCTGTTTTTATTGCTGTATTTATGTTGTTATGGACAAATGAGTGTATGCTGAATGATATCCTGCTGCTTAGGCTGTTGAATATTGCTGTGCAGTTCATTTTATTTAATGCAACAGACTACAGACAAATTCCCCCCTGGGACAACAATGTTTACTGTACTTTACTTTAGCAGCATATTGGTTCTCCATTATAAAGTGCTGATTTTTTTCCCTTATTGTGACCATATTTTACATTTACAAGGCAAGAATGTTCTTGCAGATGAATTATGATCATCATATGGTTTATGATGTGTTAGTAAGGCTCATATGTAGAAGCATATTGAAAAATTATTTTAAAGTGATTAAGGCACACAGCACGATGATGTATGTAAAGGAAGTAGGACACCACAGAATTATGTTAAACAATAAAACAGATGGCAGGATTCCAGCTCCAACTGCATAGGTCCTTATCATAATGAAATATATTAGATTATTATTTAAAACATGTGTGATGAATATCTTTATTTAGAATTTAATTGTTAAATTGTTGTTTAATTAATTGGATTGAAATTTGTTAATAAGGACTTAACAACAAATGAACAAATACTTTTCCATATATATATATATAAAGAGATAAAATTTGCTTTTCTCATAAAATAAACAGCTTTAGTTGGAGAAAAACTGTCCATAAGTACACAGAACTAAGTCTTATAATCTATTGGAAGAAGAAAAATAAATAATCCACAGAGTGATGCAGCCATGTGATCATGATTAACAATCTGTGCCATGTTTAAAGAGTCTCCCTGACGTATGCATTTAATGGTTTAAATGTACTTTTCTTTATTAATTCCTATGATGCACAGCTTATCCGACACCACACATGCAGAGATAATTAGAGATAACATGTTAAACACGACCTTAAGTCCACACAGAGGATGACATTTTCGACTGAGTCTTATGTTAACAGTCCTTCACTCAGTGGATTTTGCACAAAAAAATCTGTATCCAGGTTTTTTCTTCAAAGAAGTGACGGTGAATACTGTTGTATTGGCATTTGTTGAAATCGCTGTATTGTTGATGTTTTTATCTAAAATCAGCATGAACAGGATATCTTACAGCTGTAGCCATGATGTGTCCCAATATTTTTGTCCATTAGTTTATAAACATTAATATTTCCTTAAAGTTTAATGGGAGATTTTTCAACCCTCAGTGAGATGTGAAGAAAGTAGATAGTTGTGTTAGAAATATTACTTACAGTCAGAGCATGATTTTTTTTTTTAGAAATTTAGAGATAGGACATTTAAAATCAGTTTGTCATGGATACACAGACGTATCCCAGACCCCTGTTGGAAAAGAATCACCTGAATTCAACATGTCCCAATACTTTTGTCCATATAGTGTATGTTTTGTTGCTTGTTCTGTACCCGCATGGTCAAAAACCACAGATACAAACCTTTATTGATGCCCAGGGGAAAAAAATGACTTTTTCATCAGTTAAAGAAAACAAAAGAAAGAAAATGTATATAAAAATAAATCAGTCATCAGTCCATGAATCATCAGACGGGTGTCTTGGGCATGAAGGCTCTTCTAAACCTCTGCGTTCTGCATCTTAATGACATTAATTTCCCACTGCAGCTGCTCCTCTGGTTTTATCAGAATGGGATGAAGAGAAGAGGATCATGTGGATCTTCTTTAGTGTACATCTCTCTACCACAGTCCAGTGTGTCCAGCTTCTCTCAGAAACAGAACTGACTTTTTTCACCTGCAGGTGTAGATGTTGTATTCCTTGAACACCAACTTGACACAAGACTATTTTTTAGTGGAGCTGAGGCGATTTTATCTGCATCAGGTCTTTTATCTTCTTAGCATCAGGCCATTCTTTGGTCCATGGGGTGTATTTTTCTTTTATTTATTCATCCATTTACTGAATCACTTAGTCCTGGAGGGGATTGTGGGAGGGGTGGACTCCCCTCTTAAATTTAAACTTAAATTACTAGCCCTCAAAGATAAGCTAAGATTAGATAAGATTAGATAAAATAGCATAACATGTTATGTTATGTTATGTTATGTTATGTTATGTTATGTTATATTATTAATCCTTTAATAGCCCTATGACAGGGAAT
>JAPQRQ010000018.1:324749-338517 GCA_037367365.1 Apogon talboti | reverse complement strand
GTTTAGACCAGCTCTATATGTAAAGTGTCATGAGATAACTTCTGTTATGATTTGGCGCTATATAAATAAAATTTGATATATATATATTTTTTTTGATTTTTGGTTATCTGTAAACTGATCGACTTAGTGCATCTAAAAAAATTAACTCCACTTAAAAACTGACTCATTATCAGCATTCAGAAGAACACACCTTCGTACATGCAGCTAACTCATAATTTTTTATAATTCTGTTTGGTGTGCCACCTTAGATTTCGAGGCCCATCTGGACAGAGAATTGATTCCCAGCGCAGATCCTGAAGCATTAGTATAAAAGTACAGCATACTGAGGAGCAATACCACTTATCATACATCAGTTCACATATTTTCCAAGCAGTTTTATACCTTATGCATCGCTGTGAATGGTTATGTAACTTATAAAAGCTACAGTAAATCAATGATTTGTAATAACACTGTACATATCTCTATCCCCAACACATGAAAGCTGCCTATCAGTGACAAATACACCACTTCATTTTGCATAACTTCAAAACCAAGTGATACTAAGCCTTCAAACAACCCATAATGCACCTCTCACTCAACTTGTTTGTCTAGTAAATAGGAGTATATGGCCATGTATCTTTATCACCAAAACTCTAATATATGTGCAGACTTTGAAGGTTATAGTGTGTCTACAGAGTTGAAGTTTCAGTGCCAAGATCAGCTCCTCGTTGATGAATTTATTAAGTATGTTTCAGTTAAACAGTCTTTGGATGTTCAATACACTGTATGTATGAATGCATAAAATTCTCTTATCTATGTCTGTGTCTATACAAGCATACATCTGGACACATGCTGCCAAAAGTAACAGTGAATGTATTCATCATATTCCAGTGAGGGGGCCTTCAGCCTTATCTAATGTTCTGTATGTATGAATACATGACACTGGCTTTTGGCTGCCAGGAACTAATACAGGGCAGAGGAAGCAATGAGCAGCAGGAAAACTTGGTTTCACTGACTATGTTAGGAAAATATATGTCATAAAAAAGTCTTCTCTTAGAATTAGACTGTTTATAGATGAGTAGATCTTCCTTTACAGTCAGGATTTTGTGGTTTGGATGCTGCCATGTTGGCTTTTCAGACGATATTTTCATGTAAAGGTGGATTTGCTAAAGTGTGAGTAGCCAAGGTAGGATAGTGCATATTTACAGACACAATAAAATAGTGAACTTGATCAAACATTCACAAAACAAATGAATTGTATCATTATCCTTGTTTAGTTTATTGTTAACCACAATTATAGCCAAGCTGTCAACAACAAATGTGTTTTATTCAATAAACACAAGCTCCAAAAGTGAAAGAAGTGTCTAGTCACATCTAATCACATGCACTGGCCTCATTTTAGAACCAGTTTCCTTGCTTCTTGATACAAATACAAGTTTATTAAATCCACAAAGTGGTTTTAAGTAGTATTAATATTCCAAACTCTCACCAACAGGGGAAGTCTTGTAGCAGAACACATTTAGGACCAAAACCACCAACAAATCAACTCTATGTATCCACAGACTGTATCAGTCACTGAATAAAGTATAAAGCTCATTGTTTACACACATCTGTATTATGGTATCAAGTTTTCTTCTTCAAACTAAAACTCATAGATGATTATTTTAACAATCGCTCAAACAAACACTGTGTCTTGTAATCTTCGTGTACTGCATCAGCTGATAGTTTACATTATAGCTCTGTTAGCTTAGCTCTGTTAGCTTAGTTCTGTTTTTAGACTGAAAACAGCCACAGTAAAACCACAAATCACCTCTGTTTTCTGTACGGTTTGTGTTGTTAAGAGCTGGAATCCAACAAACAAGGCCAGAACTGTTATAGTTTAGTCTGAACCATGGATCAACAAACAGCAACTTAGCAAAGACAATAACATCCCATAATAACTTCATACCGTCATAAGCCTCAGAATCAAACTCAGCCGTGTTGAAGGAACACTGACATTTCAGCATCAAACTCCATTCTTTTCATTTAGAGCTGAGTCCAGTGGAGAAAACTTTTATCCAGTCACTTTCAATGACTCTAAGAGTTGTTTCCTAATGGTTCTCATCCCATCTAGTCACATTCTGATGCTTTGGTTAAAGGCGTTGTGTAACTTTTCCTCACCATGGGAGACCGGCAGAGTGACTCACTACTCCCTCTAGTGGTCACATAAATGCCCTAGCCTGTCGGTAGGAATAAATTCAGTTCATATCTGTACAATCCAACATATTTCCATCTTTGCAGAATTTCACAGCTCTTTATTCTAAGCACTAATGATAATTTTAGGTCATTTTTTTGATATTTGAAAGTAAAATACTACATATAGCTCCTTTAAAAGTACGAGTGCACTGACTTCATCATGGGTTGGTCTTTTGCTCCATGAGTCTGGTTCACAGACTGTAATGCCAGTCCTTCCACTGATCTGGTGAAGGTCATGTGGGTGATGAAGCGGTATGGTTTGTGTGTTTTGACTACTGATGATGCTTCACCCAGGTCACTGTCTGCAGGTCTCTGGTCCAGCTGTGGACTGTCTTTCACTCATCTTGGCAGCCTTTGTGAGACTCTGCTATCCATGTCTTCTTCCACATCCTTAACGTCTAACTCAGTGCAGTTTTTCTGCACGACGGGAGGCAACTAGAGGAGCTGAACTGCAGATGTGACGGACCAAAAAAAAAAGTGCATTTGTATTTTGTGTCTGGGGGCTTTGTAAACATACATCACGTTGCATCAGCTAAAACAGAGGTGGACAGCTGCAGCTTACTAACAGAGACACATAATGTCTTCCAAAAAGGACTGGAATTACTTTCAGAAAAATGATCACAGCTGTTGTTGTGGTAATAGTTGCTCCAGGGTTTTGTCAGAGTGGTTACCCACAGTGTTTGTTATTTCAGATTACAATGTTTTCTTAGATATGGCACATGGATGGGTAAATGCATTTCACTACAGTCCTTAAATATAACATATTTGACATGTTTAATATTACTTCAACATTATCTTAGATTATTATTGCACATAACAGTGTGGAATGAGTGGTGCATTTACATCATACACCTGAACACTGTCTGTAGAGATGCAAATACATGGGAACACAAAAGCATTGTGGTGCACTTGGATTTATAACCCGTTTTTCCATGATCTTTTATTTACCTTTTACTTGACTAACCGGTTGATACTGGAATGATTCTAGTGAATCTTGTTTGTGTGATGTTTTGAAAACATTTCTGTCAGTAAAACATAATTTACTGTGAATTATACATTCATTCATTCATACTTTTATTAAAATGATCTTTTCTACTACACACAACAGGTACAATCTCAACCAAAAAAGTAGGCAAATACAAAGGCTTTTAAGTTTGAACTGAAAGTTCTTGAGGCCGACTCCATAACGTACTTGTTTTTCTTAATCTGCTTGTAAATGTTATTTTTACTAACTGTTTATTGTTGAATGTGTCTGTTGTATGTGTTTTAACTGTGTAATCCTGCAACTGTGTGTTGTATTTGCTGCTGCCTATCTTGGCCAGGACTCCCTTGTAAAAGAGGTTTTTAATCTCAGTGGGATATTTCCTGGTTAAATAAAAAATAAAAAAATAAAAGCACTCCTCTGCCCTCAGTAATGTGTTGCGACGAACCTTTAGCAGAGAGCTAAACGTGACATTGGTGAAAACACTCCACACGAAGGTGTCTTTGAGCCTTTTACTCAAAATCGTTTTCTTGTGAAACTGTAAACAAAACATAAAGGCTTGTTTCAATACTTACACCATATACATTTTCTCTCCACAGAATATAACTTGGATATAAAATAAAAAGTGCAACGTTTCACTCACTTTATCCAAAAATTATTTCACATTCAAAACAATGATAGCATGTTGCTAGTGCATGTTACACAACTAACATAACTTTCATTAACCATCTGTACCTCTTGTACGTTACAAATGTAACAATTTAGAAGGTCAAGTAATCAGATTATTCAAATTATGTGGATTATTTACAGATTGTGCCTTGTCAAGAGTACAAAACAGAACATGGAAAAAGAACATCTGCGTGCACCGACCAACTTGACTGAAAAGGATTACCTAGAGCACAGGTGTCGAACTCCGGTCCTCGAGGGCCAGTGTCCTGCACATTTTAGATATTGCCCTCTTCCAGCACACCTGGAGGTCATCACATCATTATCAGACTTCTGCAGAGCTTGGTGATGATCAGCTCGTCACCAAGCTGATCATCAGCTGAGCTAATTGAACCTGGTGTGCTGGAACAGGGAAACATCTAAAACATGCAGGACACCAGCCCTCGAGGACCTGAGTTCGACACCCCTGGCCTAGAGCAACGGGTAATTAGCTCAACACTACCACAAGGTGGCAGCACTGACATATGCTATGGCGGTCAGAATACTCCCCGCCTGACATCTTAAGGATGTCACATTTCACACAAAACATGACATATTTTAAACACTGAAAGGATACGACTTCCTGCAGTCTTCTATACAGAGTCCTTGGACACCAGAAGAACGACCTCACATATGGGACGTAGGTAGCGTCTTTTTTCTCCCTTTTGGACAGTCTCCACCGCTATCTTTCTTATCCTGCCATCCTCGCTGGAGAAGGTCTTTGTGATCAGTCCAATGGACCAGTTGTTCCGCTTCTCTTGACCATCCTTCAATAGGACCACGTCTCCTTCTTGTAGATTTGGTCGTGTTGTGCACCACTTTTGACGGTCTTGGAGTCCACTGACGTGTTCTTTTTTCCATCGACTCCAGAACATGTTTGCCAAGTACTGGACACGTCGCCACTGTGCCCTGAAGAGGTCAATCTCTTCAAAGGGACCCGGATGCTTGGGTGGTGTGCCACACTTTTGAGTAAGCAACATGGCTGGTGTAAGGATCATGGGGTGCTCTGAGTCGGTGGAAACTCTGGTAAGAGGTCGAGCATTCACTGTAGCATTGTACCTCAGCCATGAACGTCACCAAAACTTCATGTGAGAGCTTCATTCTACTATGCTCGAGCAGCATCACATCCAGGATTCTGTGCACAACTCCAATCATGCGCTCCCAGGATCCAGCCATGTGTGAGGATTAATGGAGGATTAAACTGTCACTGGCACTCATTGTCTTGAAGATAAGTATCAATTCTCTTGTTGTGACCACCTTTCTTGTTGATTTTCAGCTCTTTGCATGCGCTCACAAAATTGGTCCCACAGTCTGATCTGAGGAGTTTTGCTGCACCTCTGATGGCAAAGAAATGGTGTGAGTTGATGTGTCCATTGATTCAATGACTTTGATATGGATAGCACGTGTGCTCATACATGTGAAGATAACAGCCCACCTTTTCGCCTCTGCTTGCCCTCCTCGCATCTTCCTGACTGTTACAGGCCAATGGCCAAAGATATCAAGGCCTACATCCGTGAATGGTGGGTCTGTGCTCAACCTGTCCTCCGGCAGGTCTGCCATGATCTGCTCTTCTTGTTTGCGACATGTGACACAGTTGAAAATCATGCTGCTCACGGCCCGCTTTCCTCCAAGAATCCAAAATCCACCAGCTCTAAAACTCCCTCCGTGAAATGTCTACCCTGGTGGTGTACCTTCTCGTGGAAGTGCCTGACTAACAGCAAAGTGATGTGTTCAGATGTGTGGGCACATAGTGCCATTGATGTGCTTGTGTCGATCGTCTGATGCGCTCCACTTGGTTGTGAACATAGATATAAAAACGCCTCTTATTGTTGGAGATGTATCCGAAGACCACTTTGGATTCTGTGAAGAAATGCATATTGTCCAGCTTTAAATCCAGTTCCTCTTGAATCAACTCAGCCACCTCAACTGCCAGCACAGCGGCACAGAGCTCCAGTCTGTGAATAGTGATGTCTGGTTTTGGAGCGAGTCTTGCCTTTCCAAAGAGAAAACCCACTTCGCTGTTCCCTTCTGGGTTTGTAAGTTTCAAGTAGTCGACCGCACCCACAGCCATTGTGGAAGCATCACAGAAAATCATTGCCTCTTTTCTTGATGCAGCAGACGACGGAATGGAGGTGTACATTCTTGGGATGCTCAGTTTTTGTAAGTGCTTCAGGGAATCTTTCCATTTCTGCCATAGCTCCTGCTTCTCTGGTGGCAGTGGATCATCCCAGTCACTTGCATCTGAAGAAATGTCTCTCAGAATGGCACGGCCTTCAATGCTGACAGGTACGGCGAAGCCAAGGGGGTCGTATAGCCTATTGATTACTGACAGCACTCCGCGTTTGGTGAATGGCTTCTCACTGACTGCAACTTGGAACATAAACAAGTCAGAGGACAGGTCCCATCCTAAGCCCAAACTGCGCTGCATAGGTGGTGAGCATTGCCGAAGCTCAAGACCTTGCAAGCCAGTAGCAAGGTCTTCGTCTGGGAAGGCACGTGTGATGGTCAAACTATTAGATGACATCTTTTGTAGATGGATATTCGACTGAGCCAGCATTTCCTGAGCTCTCTAGAATACACTGAGGGCCTCAGCTTCAGAGGAGAATGACTTCAATCCGTTGTCAACGTAGAAATGGAGCTCAATAAACATCCTTACATCTGAGCCATACTTATGCTCTCCCTCGATAGCAGTCCTCTTCAAGCCATAGATGGCCACAGATGGTGGGGGACAATTTCCAAATACATGGACAGTCATGCAGAACTCCGCCACTTCTCCTTCCAAGTCGTGGTTTTGAAACCACAGGAATCGAAGGTAGTCACGGTGTTCTTTTTTGACAAAGAAGTTGTGAAACATTTGTTCCACATCTGTCATTACTGCATATGGTTCAAGTCTGAAGCGGAGAAGGACCCCTACGAGGGAGTTATTGAAGTCTGGACCCTTGAGCAACACATCATTAAGTGATATCTTGTCATGTTGAGCACTCGAGTCAAACACGATTCTGAGTTTTCCTGGCTTCTGTGGATGATAGATGCCGAAACTCGGGAGGTACCAGCACTCTTGTTCGGGGCTGATGGGAGGAGCCTGTTCCACGTGGCCTCTGCTGAAAATCTTCTCCATGAATTCCACAAAGTGGTCTTTCATCTCTGGTCTCTTTTTCAAGGTCTGGCAAAGTGACAATAGACGGTGGAGTGCCTGGCTCCTGTTGTTAGGGAGATGCCGTCAAGGACAGCGAAATGGAAGTGGAGCCATCCAGTTATTTGCCTCATCTTTGTGAAATTCTTTATTCATGATGTGCAAAAAACGCTCGTCCTCAGCACAGTGGGCCAACTTGTCATCTTCCTCTGTTTGAAGAGAAGTTTGCCAAGACCATCGCAGGCTCCTGTTTGTTTTGAGGAGAGGCTATTTTCAAAGAACACCTCCTTTGTAACTATTTTGCTGTCACAAGGAGTGAGAAGACTGGGTTTACCATTGTCTAATATGGTTGTCTTGTATGAGGTCACAACTGGTTTGTGAGCTCCTGTGAGGCATACATCCCCTATGACAACCCACCCAAGGTCTAGACGCTGAGCGTAGGGTGCATCATGTGGGCCATTTAGCTGTTGGTGAACCTTATGAGCTCATATGACATCTCTGCCCAAGAGAAGGAGAATCTCAGCGGATGGATCCAGTGGTGGTATTTGAGACGCTATGGCTTGAAGGTGAGGGTGGTGTACAGCAGCCTCTGGAGTTATCTCTGGTATCTCCCTCCTGTTATCAGGGATCTGGTTGCACTCGGTGAGTGTTGGCAATGACATGGACACCTTTCCATCAGCCCCCTCGATTATGAAGCCATTTGCTCTTCTCCCACTGGTGTTTGTTATGCCTGTGCATGTTTTTATTGTGTATGGCACGATTTCACCTTTCACATCAAACATGTCAAAAAAGGAGGATCTAGCTAGTGAGGCATTGCTTTGATCATCTAGCATTGTGTACATTCTCTTCCTCTTTTCAGGATGTGCAGCAGGATAAACAGAGACGAGACAGATTTTTGCACAGGACTTTCCCAACAGCCCCTTGCCACATACCTCTGTACAGCTGGAGGTGGTCTCTGCAGTCTCTGGGACTTCTGGCTCCCTGCCATGATCCTCTGCTGGTGTATTGGGCACTTTCACTGACCATGGTGGTGGACCCGGGTACAAGGCTGACAAATGCCCATTGCTGCCGCACTCTGAACAGTGGATTTTTGCCTTACAGTCCTTTGCCCTGTGGTCTGTGGATGTGCAGCACTTGTAGCAGATGGAATGTTCCTTTGAGAAACTTTTCCTTTCTTCCAACAGCTTCATCCTAAATCCTCGACATGTTGCAAGTGAATGTGGCTTTTTATGAATGGGACATTGTTTGTCTGGCCCAAGTGGGTGAGTGCTATCATCGCCATCATGTGTGTGGACCTGTGTCATGTTTGTCATAACAGGGCCTCTTATCTTAGCGTGCCTTACGGTTGTCTTTTCAGGCTTGGCAGGAACTGTGTTGTAGTTATGCAAGGCAAAGCTGGGATCGGTTCTCATGTCAGCATGCTCATTCACAAACTGAACAAAAAAAGAAAAGGGGGGGATAGAAAACATGGAATTCCCTCTTGTATTTTGTTCCCTGGACAACCCACGCTTCCTGCAGGTTGTGGGGGAGCTTTTCTACAATGGG
This sequence comes from Apogon talboti, assembly GCA_037367365.1. Taxonomy (NCBI): domain Eukaryota; kingdom Metazoa; phylum Chordata; class Actinopteri; order Kurtiformes; family Apogonidae; genus Apogon; species Apogon talboti. Next base: position 329,938 of record JAPQRQ010000018.1, on the reverse strand, counting down.
ATTTCCCCTTGATGTGTCGAGGAAACTGAGACCTGGAAGATTACCTCCATCCTTTGCTGCCTCTAGCTCAAGGAGAAGGTCTGCAAGCTCTTGCAACAGATAACTATCCCTGTAGGAGACTTTAGGAAAATTCTCCAGCCGTCTGAAGAGTGAGGCTTCGATAACCTCTGATGAGCCATAGAGCCTATCTAATCTTTGCCACAGCCGCTGGAGACCTGCCTGTGGATCGTTCACATGAACAGCTCTAATCCTCATTGCATGTTGGAGAGCCTCCCCATCAAGCCATTTGGTAAGTAGGTCCAGCTCTTCACTGGCGTTGAGGTTTAGACCGTGGATTGCATTGTGGAGCATGGACTTCCAAGACAGGTAGGTCTCTGCTCTATGGTCAAAGATCTTGAGCCCCGTTGTCAAAAGGTCGTGACGTGCTAAGAGTGCAGTGAGATCTGTGTTCTCCATTGGTCTGTAATCTGGTGTACTTGGCCGATGGGAATTACATAATCTCGTGTTAAAATTGGGTGAGACGCCAGTGTGTGGCTGCCCAACTGGAGAATGTGTGGAATATCCATAAGCATTGTTAACAGGGGGCTGTGCTTGTGGCAAAGGCTGATCTGGATGACGATCTCCATAAAAATCTGGCTGAAATTCACTATCAATTTTGTCTATTTTATTGTCACGTCTGGTGTGAAAATGTGTGTTAATGAATTCTTCAGTTCTTCAGTGGAGACAGGTGTTGTGACTGGGATTTTTGCACTGGTTGCATCAAGTTCTTTAGTAGCATCTTCTGCTGCTGCTTCTAACACCCTCAATGCCATGAGCGCTGCAGCTGCTTCACCCTGCTGTTTTAGAGCATTGAAACTTGCTTCAATCCGTGCCTTTTCAACCTCTATGTCGATCTGGCGTTCAGTGAATTGAGCTCTAGTGAGAGCGGCTTCAGCAGCTGCCCATGCTCGTGCTGCAGCTTGGCTTGCATCAGAATGATGAGAACTACGCAAGGAAGACGACCTCGCAGATCCACACTCAGACCGTGTTTCCAACTGCGAACATGGACAGGATTCTTCTGATGGCTTTAGCATCTTAGTTGGGTGTAATTGAAACTCTTTGTTATAAACTTGATGCAAAGGTGAATCTTTTCACTCTTCTGCCCTCAGCAATGTGTTGCGACGAAGCTTTAGCAGAGAGCTAAACATGACATTGGTAAAAACACTCCACACAACGGTGTCTTTGAGCCTTTTACTCAAAATCGTTTTCTTATGAAACTGTAAACAAAACATAAAGGCTTGTTTCAATACTTACACCATATACATTTTCTCTCCACAGGATATAACTTGGATATAACATAAAAAGTGCAACGTTTCACTCACTTTATCCAAAAGCTAATTCACATTCAAAACAATGACAGCATGTTGCTAGTGCACGTTACACAACTAACATAACTTTCATTAACCATCTGTACCTCTTACAAATGTAACAATTTAGAAGGTCAAATAATCAGATTATTCAAGTTATGTGGATTATTTACAGATTGTGCCTTGTCAAGAGTTTACAAAACAGAACATGGAAAAAGAACATCTGCGTGCACCGACGTCATAATGAAACTGAAACTTAACTGAAAAGGATTACCGAGAGCAACGGGTAATTAGCTCAACACTACCACAAGGTGGCAGCACTGACATATGCTATGGCGGGCAGAATAAGTACATAAAGTTAAGGTCAGGTGACACAGTAGTGCAGTGGATAGCACTCGTGCCTCACAGCAAGAAGGTCCTGGGTTTGATCCCAACACCGGTCAGTGGGGCCTTTCTGTGTGGAGTTTGCATGTTCTCCCTATGTCTGCATGGGTTCTTTACAGGTACTCCAGCTTCCTCCCACCATCCAAAGACATGCACTGATAGGTTAATTGGTTAATCTAAAAATGGCCCATAGGTGTGAATGTGAGAGTGTTGTTTGTCTCTGTGTCAGCCCTGCGATGAACTGGCGACTCATCCAGGATGTACCCCGCCTTTGCCCTTAAGTAGCTGGGATAGGCTCCAAGTGACCCCTGCGACTCTAGTGAGGAAAAGCAGGTTCAGAAGATGAAGGAAAATTAAGGTCTGGAGGATGAAATAGCAGTTTTGATAAAAGTCTGGAATTTATATTTGAATAGAGAGCAAGCATCCTGTAAATAGACGTCTAAATGTGTCCTGCTACTTCCCAACAGTAAAACACAACCATCTGTCTTTTTCCATCATTTCCCTTCAGGTTCGTACCCGGGCCCTGGTCTCCCTGCAGCGCCACCTGTGGGCCTGGCAGACAAACCCGGGAGGTGAAGTGCCAGGTTCTACTCTCCTTCACCAAAACAGAGGTGGATCTACCAGAAGAGGAGTGTAGTGAGGACAAACCCCACCAAGAAAGGCCCTGTAACCGGGGGTCCTGCACCAAGACCCCCAGCCTCCTGTCAGACCTGCAGTATGCCGCTGACCTTTACCCCCAGACTGAAGAGCTCCACAGCTGGGACTACAGGGGCTTCAGCGCCTGCTCGGCCTCCTGCGCCGCCGGTGAGCTTTCTGAGGCTGGATCTCAGCTGGTAAAATGCACTGCCTCGGCCTTGGTCCTTAACCGGCCAGTGTCTCTGTCCCCCTCACCTCTCAGGGAAGCAGACAGTGGTGGTGAGATGTGTTAACCGGAGGCAAGGTGAAGAGGTAGACGACTCGCTGTGTGATCTGTCCAGCAAGCCGCCAGTAATGATCCGCATCTGCAACCCTGAACCATGTGCCCCGAGGTGAGAGAACCAACACATCACACCCTGGATTTGTGTTTGTGAAAGAGGTAGAGCTCCTATACAGAAAAAGAGCAGCAGTGGGAATTCATCTTTGTCAAGGCTCTCAATTGTACACTATATGGACAAAAGTATTGGGACACGTTGAATTCAGCTGTTTCTTTTCTAACAGGTGTCTCGGATACAAAACAGTAAACTCAGGAAGGACTTTAAAATTAAAGGAAATATTGATGTTTACATCTCAAATCAGAATGAACAGGACATCTTACAGCTGTAACCATGATGTGTCCCAATATTTTTGTCCATATAGTTGGTAAACATCAATATTTCCTTAAAGTTTAATGAGAGATTTTTTTTCCTCAGTGAGATGTGAAGAAAGTAGATGGTTGTGTTAGAAAATGATTATTTACAGTCAGAGCGTGAAAAATATTTTAGAAATTTAAAGGGAGAACATTGAAAATCATAGTCATGGATATATATATATATATATATATATATATATGATTAATGTTGAGAAAGCTTATGTTAAAAATATCTCCTAGGCATTTTGGAAGCAAAGATAGCAATTGAAACAAAACTAACCAATGCAATGATATTTACAGTATCACAATATAAAACTATATTACTGTCTGTTTTTGTCATTATTGTTTTGCATCCCAGACCTCTGTTAGAAAAGAAACATCTGAATCCAACGTGTCCCAATACTTTTGTCCATATAGTGTACATAGAATACAGATGATTCTTAAATAATTTGCCTCGATAGTGATCAGTTAATTGGTGTTACTCATCATTTGGGTCTTTATCAAGCCTTTAACTTCACGATAAACAACCGAAAACAAATGCTCACCTGTAAGTGAGTCCACACTCTTTACGTGGATCGATAATGCACAGCCAGGAAAAGGCAGAAGAGTTGGCAGTCACCCTGACAGGTCTCAGTTTAGAGTTTCCACCGGCTTTTTGTGTTGAGGAAACTGTGTAAAGAATCTGCTGGGGGAAAGAACAGGGCTAATGCAGCTCAGCAGGACACTATTCAGAGACAGAGTTCAGGTTTTTCACACTGAACAGCATACATGTGTAATGTAACAGGTTCCAAAATACCTCTATATCTGTGTATTTACCATTAGCTTATACTATATGTCAATATATAATCAAGTATTAGACCTATAGACATCTGATAAATTGTTGTCTGGTAATAATAATAATAATTACCTGCATATTTTTAATATTATCTTCATTTCATGTAACCAAGGTCAATACTGATGTTTAAGATTCAACATAATTTGTAGTCGATTGAACCACACTGGAGCACATTACAAACTACTTTGTTCGCAGTTGAACATCAGGAACAGAAGTTCATGTTTCCGCGTCACAACTTAATGAGATTTAAAAGGAGGGAGGAGGAGGAGGGAAAAAAAACAGGCTGAGAACATCAAAGCTGCTGTCAGCAGGCCAGAGCAGAAACCAGGAGATAAGGATCAGCTAAACCATCCCTGAATTACCGTCACAATCCTGAGAATTAGAGCCGCTAATTTGGAACATACACACCAGGCAGGTGGTTTTAATATTAGCAGAAAACTCCTGTGTTTGTGTCTGTTTGAAGAGAATCGCAGAAAGCCGAGATATACTGAGAATGAACCGCAAAGTCTTAGACCATGTCTCCTACCCTGTTAGAATAACTTGGAAATGAAGTCCATTAATGGAGTTTAGCGGTAAACTAAACAGCCGCCTGAATCAGTCTGGATAAACATGAGGATTACAGCAGGGAATGGACAAGTAGTTTCATTTATTCATCATAGTTGGCTTCTGCTTCTGCTTGTTAAATAAATGAGACCTGCATTCAGAAAAGTTTGGGATAGGAAAGAATACTACTGTGCAATACTAATAATGAGAATAATAAAAAAAAACACATTCCAAGTAAGTATTACAAAGCGCTTTAAAAACAATAAACTGCACAGGGATGAATGATAAAGAGAATAAAATAAGCATAAAACTTAAAAAAGATTTAAAACCATAAATATAACACAAGGAATAAAATATAAAAACACTGAGTAGATTATGGCTTGAAATAAGACAATAAGAATCTTTAAGCCACATGTTGTAGCATTTCAGATTAAAATCCCTAAAACCAATGTGGCATCAAGCACAATAATGTTATGTTTAAAGTAAATGATGTAGGATTTTGGAATAAAATACATAATTTATTACCTGGAATGGACCAGTTCACTTTATTTCAGTCTCTTCTTTCCAGAATTATTCCAAACAGTGATCAACAATAAGGAAACAAGACATCATAATTTTTGTTAAACATCAGCTTTTGATAAGATAATATAATGTACCAACGAGTGACATCTATGGAACTGCATTATTATTATTATTATTATTATTATTATTATTATTATTATTATTATTATTATTATTATTATTATTATTATTA
>JAPQRQ010000018.1:297951-315517 GCA_037367365.1 Apogon talboti | reverse complement strand
TATTATTATTATTATTATTATTATTATTATTATTATTATTATTATTATTATAGTAATAACAGTGACAATAATAATAATAATAATAATAATAATAATAGTATTATTAAGGTATTAATTCTTAGATGCATGAGTGTCTGGACCCTACATTCTTCCATAAATAGGTCAAAAATGACCCATATGAAAATGAATGCATTTTTATACCACTTTTGTCATGTTAAAAATAATCATTTGTATTCTATTTTTAGTCCACAAAAGATTGATTTCATGTTTGATTTTTTTTTAACAATTATAAAATGTTTTTAAAAATATTTTGGAAAATTTGAAAAGCAAAGTATACATGGTATGTAAAATATAGTTTATAAACGCAATAGATCAATGTTAACATCCATATAGTGAGTGAGTGAGGCTTTTGGTTTTGCTGTTGAATGAATCAAAGGTTAAGATGAAATACCATTGAAAATATGTACAGTAAGTACAATTTAATAAAATCTATAAAAGGTAAGGTAAAAATTTAAATAACATGATGTTAATAATGTGTTGTTTGAGAAAGACCTGGAATATGATATAATAACTTTTTATTACAAAGATATTGCAAGAAAACAACCTCACCGGGTTATTTTTGACCCACTTATACACCTAATACAGGGTACTTGTGCAGGTCTTGAAAGTCTTAAAAAGTATGGAATTTTGAAACACAATTTTTCACAACTTGAAAAGTCTGGAATTTTGTGTGAAAGTCATAATAAAGTATGGAAAAAAATTTCTCTCATAGTTGAATTTTAGAGTATGCTCAAAGGCGTAACTTGTAAGACAGGAAGTACATGAGGAAAACACATAACAAACCTGATCTGATTTCACTAACCGGTCGGTACTGGAATGATTCTAGTGAAACTTGTTTGTGTGATATTAATACACTTCTGTGATTTTGAAAACGTTTCTACCAGTAGAACATAATTTACTGTGAATTATGCATTCATTCTTTCATACATTTATTAAAATTAACTTTTCTACTACACACAACAGGTACTATCTCAACCAAAAAATTAGACAGGCAAGTATAAAAGTACATAAAGTCAAGGTCTGGGGAAAAAAATATCAGTTTTGAAAAAGTCTGGAATTTTTATTTCGATAAAGAACAAGGTCCCTGTAAGAGTTAAATATGTCTGGTATCAAAGTCCAGAATTATGAGCAGCCTAGAAGGTAAAACATCGATATATCATATGTGTAGACATGTTGACATGAGACGTACAGTATTTTTGGCTCGCAGATGTTGACATTATACATGTCTGTGGTTTGCAGAAAGGGGCACATTCTTCCCCAGCAACAGGGTTGTGATTATATAATCCACAACTAAAACGGATGCTTTTCCTAATAAAATCAACTTTCTTTGAGTTAATCATGTTTTTCCTGGACGGAGGAGCAGCTGAAGTGTTGAGTATCCCTGACGTATTGACAGTACAGAAGTTGGCCAGATGACAAGATTCTCAGCTTGTAAAACTTTCCAGCTCCTAATTGGGAAAAAAGTCTTGAGCTAGCTCCTGGTGACAGGTGTTTGAGTGAACTGGGCTTTAATGAAACAAAGCCAGTCAGATTTGAAGCCAGTGGGCAGCTCCATGTTAGTATTAGTGGCAGCAAACGTATTTTTATTCCCCCGTCGCAGTAGCTGTACTGTCGACACACTGCTCCGGGAAAGGATTTAATGCAGCTAATAATACACGGCTCTCCCATTAAGCAGCTCGAAATTGAAAGCATGAATACTGTATACTGCTTGGATCTAAAGCCTAGTTCTAATCTGAAACAAGGCTTAATGGAAGTTAATATGGAGGTAGAAGTCATGTTTTTCCTTGCTGGAGAACAGTTTTAGCAACACAGCATGCTAACTATCAATGTGCAAATACACTATATGGACAAAAGTATTGGGACACCTTGAAATTCAGGTGTTTCTTTTCTAACAGGGGTCACTCAAGCATCACTCAAGGACCCCATGTATAAATTATGTAAAAGTCACTAGTCAGGGGTCAAAAGTACCATTTTACATATAACAACCTGTGTGTGTGTGTGTGTGTGTGTGTGTGTGTGTGCGTGTGTGTGTGTGTGTGTATGTGTGTGTGTGTGTGTGTGTGCGTGCACGTCCACTCCCAGTCATTGTATTTCCAGGCAGCAGATGGATATTTGCCCAACTAGTAGTTCTGGGAGGCTGGAGATAAGTCTGATTCACACACAGTGATTTACTGATCCTCCTCCTCTAATGGACATTTCCAGGAAGCAGCTGCAGAGTACACAACCTGAAACACTCTCACATACTCACAGTCTGCAGCCAAACACCCTGAATGAGAGACGTATTATCTGTCTTATAGGTCCTTAGTTTTGTATAAATTGATGGTTTTTACTTATGTTCTCTCAGCATTGATTTAGTTTTTTTTATCCATGACTATGATTTTAAATGTCCTGCCTCTAAATTACTAAAATAGTTTTCATGCTCTCCCATTAAACTTTAAGGAAGTATTAATGTTTATATCTCAAATCAGCATGAACAGGACATCTTACAGCTGTAGCCATAAAATGTCCCAGGAAAGTTTAAAGGAGACCAGTTCTAGGTCTTTAAGGGTTAACTAACTCCTCCCCTCTATAACGGTGTCGAAAATATTGCCTTGTATTGACAGTCAATGTGCTTTGAGCCAACTGCTTTAATTTGTATTTTCAGTAGAAATGCCGCAAATTCAACAGCAGCTTGAAATATTTTAAAGTGGGTTCTATGACACTGAAACAGTTAAATATGATTAAATGTGTTGGAAAGAGATTTAGTGAGTAATTATGTTTGTGGACCAGTGAGCTGTGATGTTTACTGAATCAATGCATGAAACAAACATAAATCCTGTATTAGCTGTACGTAAACATTACACTGCAGGAGGTAGAAAAAACAGCAATACATTCAAAACAGCAAGTGGAAGAGTTTCAGTATTTATGGAGCTTCATTATTAAAAGAATACGTCCTCCATCAACAGGATGAAGGTATGTTGTTAAAATACTACATGGGGGGGGTGATGATGAGGATGCTGATGATGATGATGAGGTGGATGGGGGTGATGATGATGATGATGATGAGAAGGAGGAGGAAGAGGAAAAGGAGGAGAAGGATGATGATGATGAGGAGGAGGAGGATGATGGGGTGATGATGATGATGATGGTTATGATGACCGTAATGATGAAAAGGAGAAGCAGGAGAAGGATGCTGGTGAGAATGATGATGAACAGGAGGAGGATGATGATGATGATGGGGGTGATGATAATAATGATGATGATGATGATGATGATGAAGAGGAGGACAAAAAGGAGAAGGGTGATGATATATATTTTTTATTAATTAATTAATGTATTTACATTACAACCTGCTGGTGATTTACTCTATCATGAGGTCACCACAACTCTGCAGAAGCTTTTAATTTGAAATAAGATATGAAAACGAACATTTTTGGACATACAGGACACGGATAAAGACTGCCTCAGACTTTTGTTTTGAGTTTGACTATTTTCATAAATGTAAGTGAAAGACTTTGGGACCTACTGCTCTAAATATAAAAGTATGAATTAAAGTGTGAACACATGGATGGTGTAACGTGCATGCAGACCTTCAGTTGTGTTTCGTGTCCCGTTGGTCCAGATGGGAGGTGACGGAGTGGACCAGCTGCTCTGCGTCCTGCGGCGTCGGCATACAAACTAGGAGCGTGTTTTGTATGCGCCTGCTTTCCGTCGACCAGCAGGACATCCTCACGGTTTCAGAGGACGAGTGCAGGGAGTTCAAACCTGCCATCCTGCAGCCGTGCAATCAGGTGGACTGTCCGGCCGAGTGGGAGACCGAGCCCTGGCAGCAGGTCGGCACGGCAACTACTCATTATCCCTATTGTCTTTGGAATGAAGTCTGACTTAACCTCTGTCCCGGCCCGTCTCCCCAGTGCTCCCAGACCTGCGGCGGTGGCGTCCAGGTGCGGAAGGTCTACTGCGAGCAGCTCCTGTCCACGGGGGCCTACAGGAGGCTCGGAGACGCCGAATGCCGGGGGGTCAAACCCGCCACCGACCGAGGCTGCAGGAACACCGACTGTCTGCCTTATATCGCAGGAGGAGAGTGGGGCAAGGTGAGTGAAGGAAGCTGGCTCAGATGTAACATAACAATAAACACACAACCATGTCCCAACATGGTCTGGTCTTCACCTGCATCTTTTTATGTAATGGAGATGAAATAACACTTCAACCATTTTAGCCATAAGTGAAGCTGAGTTTTAATCTCCAGACCTCTTAGACAGACTTTGGTCTGAGCTGTGCAGAAATAGTCATGACAAGGTCGCTAACAGCTAATATGAATCACAGAATGATACAGTTAACTATAATACAGAAAATGAAGCATACTGTATATACACTATATGGACAACAGCATCGGGACACGTTGAATTCAGGTGTTTGTTTTCTAACGGGATCTGGGATACAAAACAATATTGACTAATGTTATAATATACGTAGTTTTATATTAAGATAAATATTATTGCATTGGTTAGTTTGTTTTAAATTGTTGTATTTGCTTCCAAAATACCTCAGAGATGGCTTTTACTTAATTCCTCTTAACACTGATTTTGTTTTTTGTTTTTTTATCCATGACTGATTTTAAATATTCTACCTCTAAATTTCTGTAATATTTTTTCACTGTAAATAATAATTTTCTACCACAACTAACCATCTACTTTCTTCACATCTCACTTAGCAAGAAACATCTCCCATTAAACTTTAAGGAAATATTGATGTTTATATCTCAAATCAGCATGAACAGCACATCTTACAGCTGTAGACATGATGTGTCCATATATTTTTGTCCATATAGTTTATAAACATCAATATTTCCTTAAAGTTTAGTGGGATTTTTCATAGCATTCATTTGTAGTCATATCTGTGATCATTATGAAGTCCCAAACTGAGATGTACCCTACACTTTGCTTTTAATCAGTCCATCCTGGTTTAATTTATTTTTTCAGTATTTTTTGTTTGCTTTTTCCTGCAGTGCTCTGTGTCTTGTGGTTTGGGGATCCAGCGTAGAGATCCACTCTGTCGCCAGCTGACAGCCACGGGGCACCAGGTGACGCTGGACTGGGAGGTCTGTTCAGGACTGTCCTCCCCACCGCTCATGCGGACCTGCAGAATGATGGCCTGTCCAAGTACGAACGAAGAAACGCACGCACACACACACACCCACACACCTACACACGCACACGCACACACACACACCATTATCACACTCAGCTTTACTTTTATTTTTTTACAGACCTCTATTTAATTCAAGGAGATTTACAAAGTATTACCAAACACCTAGCTGCTCTGAGTCATTGAAGACGTCTCTGCAGATCTCAACATGACCACATGTGCAGAGATCTCACCTCTTTTGATACTTTTATATTTGTTCTTGAACAGTGAGGTGTCAGCCCTTCTGTTGCCGGTGTGATGATGCAGTGTCACACATTTCTATCTTCACCAAAAAGTGAGATATTCTTAAATGATCTCCTACATTGACAAACAGATGTGGAGCTGATGGTATCACTACTGTACATATATTTACTGTATTTATTGCATAATAAGGTGGTACATCAAAAGGGATGGGGCTTTCTATAGGTTCTGTTCTGAGGGTTTTTTTCTCTGTGCTCCAGAGGAGAATAGAGGAGGTGTAGGAGAATCCTCTGCACCACTATTCCATCAGCACACTGCAATCTGGATGCCAAAAGTCACTGTATCTTTGACAGTGTGCTGCCCGCCTACTCCAAACAGGTCAACAATAAGCTGATATGCCATAATATTATATATATATTTACTGAAATAGTTCATGGGATATTTCTATGTGCTGCAGAATGTAACAGGAATTTATTTGCAACTAATTCCCTATTTTGATAAGTACAGTATAATTGGTGGTATTTAACCCATAAAGACCCACTGCTACTTCTGTGGCAGTTCCCACATTATTTTTTTCTCTCTATATAACCTTTCTTAAGTGATTTATCTCCATTAATCATTATATTATTCTCTGTATTTTGCATTTTTTTCAGTGAAAATCAGATATTTTTCCTATATGTAATTTACAGATCATGTACTTTAATCATCATGCTGAAATTACATTTGAGGGTTATTATATAAAGTACAGAAAACTGAAGAAAAAGTGTCTTTTTCAGTTAAATATATAATTAACTGGACATAAACCCAGTGTGTCCATCCACTGTCATTGATCCAACTCCATGGGTTTTCCTGGTGAATCAGTATTGTAGAAGATGACAGTGTTTCCATGGTAACTGCAAAGTCTCTGAACATGCAAATGGGTCATATCTGATGAAAATGAAAACATGACAAACTGTATTTTATGCCAGTTATTTACAGGTACTGATAGGATTAGTGGATCAACAGGTATTAAACAGTTTACATCAGTAGATTTTGGTTGACAGTGTATATTTGGGTCTTTATGGGTTAAGTACATTTTGATCCTCATACCACATTGCATCATTACTATAAACTCCCTCTGTTGTTATTTGTGTTTCTATAAAATGGAAATGGAAATTGTTTTGTATCCTAGACCCCTGTTAGAAGAGAAACACTAGAATTCAACATGTCCCAATACTTTTGTCCATATAATGTAAATTGAATGTTCCATTGAATGGGTTTTGGCAGTACTTTTAACAGCACAATTGGGAGTGGAGTGAATACTAAATACAACAATTTCTATCTATAAAACTGAGGAACATAGAGATGAAGACCTCCACCTAATGTAAACCTGAGTCAAATAAAGGTCTGGTCCCTTCTGTTGCTGAGAGAAATCAAGGCCCCGGACACTGTTTGAAGACTAAAGGACTAAGGAGACACTGAGGCTCCTTTATTTAACATTTACAGGATGTGACTGAACTGTGACTTCAACCACTACACTCGACCTTTCAACATCCACTCTAATCATGGAAACTTTTCACAGGTTCAAGTTTATAATAAAGTAAAGTATTCATGCATCAGACTTACTTTCAAAAAGAACATCTTCTAGTTTCTGAGTTTAACATTTGGCTGATACACAATCTAAACTACATCAGGAGTTTTCAACAACCCTGCTCAGATGTGACCCTGAACCAGGTCGCCACTGATTTGGTAGAGGTTAAAAGGTCCAACATGAACAAAATGTTGCTCAGCATGAATTTGATGAATGTTTAGTCTTAACCCTTTAAACGCCAAAGTAGAAACCTGTAGGAACCCTGTGATGAATAAGGACAGATTTGTCTACTCTGCTCCTTGGATAAAAAGCTACCAAAACTTATTGCCTTTTACTTTCTAATAATGTTTAAGTTACTTTATTTTTAGGATAAGATGACAAAAAACCAAGAACACAAAGAAAACTTCCATGTAAATATGTTCAGCGTTCAATTTTACTAAAAGTTATGCAGTCTAATATGGCCGCCACCCTGTGCTGTCACAATATGCAAACTAGATGAGTACATTTATCCCCCTCCATAAACTTTGGACCATACCCAATGTTTTTCTCATTTACAGTATGACTTTAATCTAACCACTTCGAAGCTACAGCTTTTTGAAACCTTGATATCAAAATAGATTTTTTTTTTTTTTTTTAAATTCCAGGGCCTAAATGCTTAATAATGGGTTTTATTGCGTGTATGACATTGCATTCCCTGGTACAGCCTCTACTGAAGAGCTTTATGCCTCATTGCAAAGAAAAGTAATGATACAGAGAGGAAAGGCTTTGCTAATCTCATTCCAAACAGACCTAAGAACATGGTTTTCCTATCTAATCCAGTCCTCACAAGACTGCCTCCTTAATTAAGTATCAACACGCGGTAGATAATGACTTGCCAGGTTTCCAATACTCATAGAAAAGTGTATCATTTTCGGGACAACTTTAACTTTTTTCTCTGTGTAAGAACACTTTGTGGCGGTGACAGGGCGGATTACCGCCTCATGAATGCATTGTTGGTGCAGTATTTGTATACGCCTGGAATGTAATTACCCATGAGGCTGTGAGGACTGTATACATTTGGCTTATCTCGCTATCACCAGATCCCCTTCTCACTTTGAACATAAATGTTTGAGGGTATAAACTTGACTTTGAACAGCCCGGGCTTATCGCTGGAGTATGCACACATGCAACGTTTAGTCCCGAAGTGTGGGAAGGACGTCTGAAAATGGAGTTCAGCAGCTGTTCACCGAGCGCTGATGAGTTCACGTAAAGGCTGTGGACAGGCTACGGGAGGGAAATGCTCTGGAACTGTCTGCACACGCTCAGATTCACTGGTTTCAGACGACCGAGACACCACCGATTCATCTGCGTGTGTTATTCTGTACGAGTCCCTCCAGCTCCGCTCAGCTGGGACACACACTGTAAAACACATGATTGAATGCCTTGCAAATGTCACAGCAACCCCGGAGAGTCCAGTCCGAGTGTGTTTCAACAAATGGTTTCTCCAGCTGCTGCTCCCTGTTCAGTCTCCAGGAAGACGATTGGTTAATTGGGATTAAGGTCAAGGCTGGGTCACAGAGAGGAATACAGATTCATGCATTTTCCTCCATCTGTGCATCTGTGGTCATTTATACCCAGTGTGGGCAAGTTACTTCCAAGCTGTAATCCATTACAGATGACTTGTTACTGTTATTTAAAAGTAATTTCTTACCTTACAATATTGTAACGTGTCACATGACTTCTGTATTACTTTTCAGATGCATACAGACTCTCGTCATAAATCGCGCATGCACAGTACAACCCCCACCCCCCCAAAAAAGTCAAATAATAATCTTACACACTACTGCATTACAGCAAAAATTAGTCTGTTACTGTAATGCATTGCTTTTGTAATGTGTTACTCCCAATACTGTTTACCAGACAGGCATGACATTAACCCTGAGATGCAGTGGGTCAAAATGACATGGTGAGCTTGTTTTCATACAATATCTTTGTAATTAAAACAATCATATTCGAGGTATTCCTCAGAAAACATGTTATTAAAATCATTCCATTTAGATTTTTAATGTACTTTTTAAACATTTTATGAAATTGCAGTTTTTATGTTATTTCCCCATGCTTCCATAAGTGGGTCAAAATGACCCGCATACATGGAAGTGTAGTCGATAAGATAAGATTAAGATAAGACTTTATTTTTCCCACCATGGGGAAATTTCACAGTTAACAGCAGCAACATACAACAAACAGGTCCAAAGAAAGACAAGACAAAGATAACAAACGAGTGAAAAATGAAAATATAAAGATAAAAATGTGGATTTGTCCATAACGCTGGTCCGGTCTGGTCCATCTCCCAAAGGTATCGGTTCTGACCTCCACCTACTGCAGGTCATACACTGATTTATACACCTGGATTTGATGTTTCAGGTGCAGCTTCATGACACAAATACATAATAGACATGAACAAAATGGGGTGAGATGCCATTGTTTAACAATTTCTACGTTTTCCATGAACACACAGATACACAGAAGCCAGAGTTTAGAAAATGTACACTTTCAAAAATCCCCGTTTTTATGACTCAAAACAGCATTTACATCTGCACGAGAGGCCCAAAGGTAGAGGAAAATATCTGTTTTGCAAAACATCCGCATTAGTGTGACTGAGGCACCAAACTGTGAAGGATGACATAAAAATGAACGTGCTGATGTGCTTTTGGTAAACATGGCATCATCATGGGGCTTGAAGTAATTCAATAAAGTTATTATAGCTGTCATCACATATTTAACCCTTACCTATCGACTGTCTACATGTCCTCTGAGACGACAAAACCTCTATGGTAAATTTTCTACAGCGATAAACATTGGTAGAACTCATGTTTCCTTTCCTACCACTTCATTTACAATGCGCTGGAAGGAAATTGTGGATTTTTTGTCCAATGATGCCAAAAAAATTATGAAAAATCAAGCTCAGTAGCTTTGGAAAAGATCTATTAGAGTTTTTTTCATTCAAGTTACCGTACCGTCCCATCTTCTTCCACTTATTTGGGTCAGGGTCGCGGGGGCAGGAGCCTCAGCAGAGGGGCCCAAACAGCCCTCTCTCCAGCCACTTCCACCAGCTCTTCCAGGGGAATCCCGAGGCGTTCCCAGGCCAGCCAGGAGATATAATCCCTCCAGCGTGTCCTGGGTCGGCCCCGAGGTCTCCACCCGGGCGGACATGCCCAAAACACCGGGAGGCATCCTAGCTAGATGCCTGAACCACCTCAACTGGCTCTTTTCGACATGAAGGAGCAGCGGTTCTACTCTGAGCCCCTCCTGGATGTCCAAGCTCCTCACCCTATCTCTAAGGCTGAGCCTGGCAACCCTACGAAGGAAACTCATTTCGGTCACTTGTACCCGTGACCTCATTCTTTCGGTCACTACCCAAAGCTCATGACCATAGGTGAGGGTTGGAACGTAGATCGACCGGTAAATTGAGAGCTTAGATCCCTCTTTACCACAACGGACCATTCAAGTTACTTCTGTCATATATATACTATACGAGGGTAATTCAAAAAGTTCTAAGACAAATAAAAAAAAAAACTTTATTTTTGAAAGTCACAAAATTATTTTTCTACATAACATCCACCTACGTCAATACACTTGATTCCTTCTTGATAGAATTCTGGAGCTTGTCTAGTCAACCAGGTCACAACCTCCCTCTTCGCTTCAAGTATGGACTGAAAGCTTGTTCCTTTTAAATGTTCCTTCAACTTTGGAAATAGGAAAAAATCACTAGGGGCTAAATCAGGACTGAAGGGTGGGTGTGGAAGGACTTCCCAGTGAAATTCTCATAAAATTGTCCTTACAGACTTGGCTGTGTGTGTGTTGGTGCGTTGTCATGATGGAACAGAATTTGACGATGGAGCTTTCCTCTTCGCTTTTTGGCCAATGCAGTCCTCAGCTTTCTCAAAACGCCTTCATAATAACTTGAGGTGATGGTTTTCTGTCCTTCAAGGAAATCTAACAGAATTATTCCATCTTTATCCCAAAAAACAGTCGCCATGATTTTCTGAGCTGACCTTTCTGCTTTGAACTTGACAGGCCCAGCTGATCCCCTTGGTAGCCATTGTTTAGACTGAACTTTGCTTTCTGGATCATACTGGTAAATCCATGTTTCATCACCAGTTATGACCCGTTCAAAAAAATTTTACTCATTTGCTTCAATTCTAGTCAGAAGGGCCAATGAGAGATCTGATCTCATTTGAAATTGCTGCAGCGACTTAGGGACCCACCGAGCAGAAAGTTTGCTTAAACCAAGATCTTCAGTTAGAATTGAAAAAGCTGACCCAGCTGAAATACCAACTTGATTGGCAATCTCAATTACTCTTATTTGTTGATCTTCCTCAACAAGATTCCCGACAAGCTTAAGTTTCTGAACATTTCATGATGTGGAAGGCCCTCCTTCTCTTGGGTCATCTTTAAGCTCTTCCCTACCATCCTTGAATCACTTGATCCAACTATATACAACGGCTCTAGAAGGTGAAGAGTCTCCATAAACATCGTGCAAAGCTTCAATAATTTCTGTAGGTTTCCATTGAAGTTTTGTTAGAAATTTAATGTTTGCTCGGACTTCAAATTGGCTCATTTTGGAGGGTCAAAAAAGTGGGTTGTGCAATATGTAACATAACTCTTTGAATAACAAAGCTAGAATGCCGAAACTTGTCAAATTTGTTTATAAGTCATCAGTGGTACGATTCAAGGTCATTTTGTTGAACTAGTTTGACTCAGTTTGAATTTATGGCATTTGTCTTAGAACTTTTTGAATTGCCCTCGTGTGTGTATATATATGTGTGTGTGTTCCATTGAGCACAGAAATTCTAAATAATTATGAATGCTCTTTGCTTCCAGGCTTAAAAAATACTCTAACGGGGGAAAAACAAGTCATTTTTGGACAAGCGGTATGATGGACAGAAATTTGCGGATTCTGTATCATAAACATGAATAAACATCTGTCCAGTATTAATCATCTCGGACCGGCATCGTCATTTTTCTACTCGTGCTTAAAACAGCCAGCTTCTCCACTCTGCAGCTTATCTCACAACTCGTATGAAGTTAATGATGTCAAATCTATTTGGCGATTTGCCTCTCGCCCAGGAGTTCCAAGGGAGGAAGGGAGGAAGGCCTTGTTTGCATTTTCTCACAGTCTAAGTATGACCATCAGTCAGTGTGGTTTACAATCATCATTACTCAGCCGGAGCCAAACCGCCTCTATTTGTCAGGAGTTATTCAGTGTTATGCTTTCAGCTGATGTATGGAACAGTACACAAATAAAGGTGTCACACTTGTTGGCCCACGTCCCTCTACTTCCCTTTAGAATTTATTTAACTTCATATTTAAGGTTAAATATAGTAAAACCCCTGCTGCGTTAAATATAGAATGCCTCCGCGTTGACATAAAACATATGCAACCACAGTAAAGGTCAGGGAAATGTGGCATTCTGGGCCCAGAGGGTCTGGGTATGAGTTATGTGTGTGTTTTTTATGCACTGTTCTTGTCAACAAATCCTTTTTAATACCCAAACCAACAATAAAGTGATCGTTTAAGTATTGTTAGTGCATCTGCAGCCTGATATATCCTCTTCCTCAGTGCCACAGGGCTCCATTGTTTTTCAAAGGCCTATTTCAGAGTCATCCTGAGCCTTTCTGTTGCACTGGGCAACATGATGCTGCACTAACAACAACACACATATCGAAAATGTTTCATTCACTACAGCAAACTAACAAAGGTGCTATTATAATGGTTCATGAGTGCTAGTATAATCAGTGGTGTAGAGTACTTTTAACCCTTAAAGACCCAGAACCACTTTTGTGTTGACTTCCAATTTTTTTTTGTCTAAATCTAATCTTTCTGAAGGGATTTATCACCATTTATTATAATATTATCCTCTGTATTTTGCATTTTTCAGGGTAAATCAGGTATTTTTATATATTTAATTCACTTCATTATGTAGATGTTCATAAAATCTCAGAGTAAATTCAAAGGTTATGAGAAAACTAAAGAAAAAGTGACTTTTAAAGCAAAATATATCATAAAACAAGCATCTAGAACCACTGTCATTGATCCAACTCCATGGGTTTTACTGGTGAATCAATGTTGTAGAAGATGATGGCGTTTCCATGGTAACTATGGAGCCTCTGAACGTCCAAATGGGTCATATCTGATGACCACGAAAAGATGAAAAACTGCATTTTAAACCAATTATTTACATGTATTGATAGGATTAGTGGATCAACAGGTATTAAAAAGTTTAGATCAGTAGATGCTTTTGGTCACTGGTGGTCATTTGGATCTTCATGAGTAAAATTATCCTTTATGTGTAAATGTGTCAAAGGAGAAAAGAAAATTATACATTTCTTGCTGTTCTAATTTTGTTCCAAAGTTAGTTTCCCATGGGGCACACCAGAGGGGGCAGGACTTTAGCTCCCTATTGTCGTGTGACAACATGGATAGTCAATATCATATCATGTTTATTCAACTTGAACTGAGCTATACAACATTTTTTTTGGTCATTCTCAAGATCGACCCATAAGTTCACCTCCTAACTTTGATATGGACTTGTTTTTGCATTCATCAGTGCTCTTAATTTTTAACTCACAAATGTTCCTTTAAATCCATACTCACTCTTTTTTTGAATATATTTGGAGAATTGTTTTATTTATTTTCTGTAACCTGTATTTAACCCTGAAAAACAAGACTTGCAGAGTGTCCTGGCCAAGACAGCAGCGACAGAAGTTACAGACAATAGAGATTTCATCCACACTAAAAACATACATAAAACATGATGCTAATATCGTACTTATAAAACACCATCACTGAATCAAAAGGTACTATAAGCATAAAACACTGTCCTTTAAAAGCATCTCAAAGCAGAACCTGATTCAGTCAGTTAGAAAACATCTACATGTATCCTTTTCCCATTCATTTAGAATGACTTTGTTCAAACATCTAAACCTGTACAACTTGTGTCATATAAAAGTCCAGTCTAGTGCTTTAAAACTGTCCTTTTCACATTTACTAAATAGAGCATAAGAAGGAGATGCAACCCAAGGACCCTCGAAGGTTTCCCCTGAGGAACCAGGTCAAGCAGACGCCCAGACACCCACCCAGAACCAGAGGCTACGATTCCAGGGTCAAACGGTGCCCGGCGCTCTACGGGATGCACCGTATCTACATCCAGACCCACAAGGAGAAACGCCTCCACCTGACCGTCGGAGGCCACGCCTACCTGCTGCCCAACACCTCCTTGGTCATCAAATGTCCAGTCAGGAAGTTCCCCAAAGCCTACATCCGCTGGTTCAAAGACCGGCAGCCCCTGTCCAGCTCCAAACGCCTCAGCGTCACCAAATCTGGATCTCTGAAGATCCACATCCTGGGTCCAGAGGATATTGGTGTTTATAAATGTAGAGCAGGACCCACCTCCGACATCTTCACCCTGCAGCTGATTGGGTTGGACAGCAGGTCGACGGGGACGGCGTTTACCATCACCACCACCACCCCCTCCCCCACCCCCAACTGGGAGGAGACGCTGCCAAGTTGCAACAGTCACTATGACGTCTGGTCGCGATTGGGGCGTGTCCCTGTGTCTCTGCTGCCCCCCGGTGCCCAGGAGGCCTCACTGCAGCCAAGGGTGGAGGAGCGGCTGGTGAGCATCACGCTGCAGGCCGACAGGAGGGAGATCCAGCAGGAACAGGCCTCAGAGCTCATTGCCTCGCTGCTGAGCCACATGTCGGACACTCAGCTCTGGACCCGGACTGCCAAGGGACGAGGACCCGCCACAGGTAAATCACACCAGGCTGACTTATGACCAGGTCTGACAGGTCCCCATTAAACTGTCAGATGAATGCTCTGTCAGCTCTGTGAGTCATGTCAGCGATGATCTGGATTTATGTCACACACTGCGGATGTCATAACTGTAAATGAGAGGTGGAATAGTTCATGAAAAGTAAAACCAACAGTAAAATGACCATGATTTCACTGACTGAAATAAAAATAAAAAATGCTAAAACACCAATGATCAATACAACACGATTAAAACAAAATATGTACTCAACTTTATTTATAAAGCATTTTAAAAACAACACAGTTTCCCAAAGTGCTGTACACAGAAAACGTATAAAAGAATTAATAAAAACAATAAAAGCAATTATATATTAACAATAATAATAATAGTAATAATAAATACATAAAAAATACAAAGGAAAAGAAGTGCAAGATATGTATTTATTTTATTTGCTTATTTGATGAGGACAACGCATATTAATGAACGCTCAGTACAAAAACATTACTTTGTGTAGATACAGTACACTAAAACAATAAAAGCTCTCACACTGAGATAAAAGAAAAGAGAAAAAATATGTTTCAAGAGAAGATTTAAAAACAGAAATTGCCTAATGTGCAAATAAGTGCTGATTAAAATAATTTTCAAAAGGAATTTGACTCCGGCTAAACTCTTGACTCATAGTTGTCAGGGGTTATACAAATAATCTAAATATGGAGAGTAAAGAACAAGATTTTATTTTATTATTATTTTTTTTTTTTACAAAACTATACTATATAACTACAAATCTTGTGACACCAAACAGTAATCAGTTATTGTCATATCTGTTGTTATGCACCTCCTCACCCCATAACCGTTACTGTTTTGTGCTACCGCTGCTATTGTAAATAGGATTCATATATTTTAGATTATAGTGCAGTTTATAGTTTATAGTTTATACTGCTTATTTACTCTTATTCTGTTTTTGCCTCTTTTTTAATTGCATTTAATATCAAGGTGAGAGAGAAATGGTATCTCAGTTCTCTGTATGTTCTGTGCATCTACTGAATTGACAATAAAAAAGCTTTTAATCTTGAATCTTTGAATCAGTATACAAGGACAATAGTGCAGTAAGAAAGGACAATAGTGTGATCCAGTACAGTGCAAATGTACACGAGGAATATACTGTCACTGTTTGGCATTAAACAGAGTGACTGCCTGGGGAAAGAAAGTGTCCTTGCATCAACCATAATGGTCAATGTGGCTTTATGTGGTGAAATGGGACCTTTAATAAACAATACTGTTTAGTTTGTATATGTCAGGTCCGAAAAGAAAAGAAATACAAGAACTGTCATTTCAATCAGATGTTTCCATTATCCTCTCAGTTACAAGCAGTCATGGCCAAACACAAGCTGTATGAAGTCACAACAACTTTGACCTTTGACCTTTGGTCAGTCCATTTGATGAGTGAGAAATTCCATTTAAGGCTTTCCTGAGTTACTACACCAGTAAAAATGGACAAACACGAGATCAAACATGAGCAATATTGACTTTTGATCATTTTCAACTCTACAAAATTTAGAAAACTTTGTATAAAATTTTGTGAAGATAGAAAAAAAAGGAATCTTCAGATTCACCAGAAAAATTCACCTGTTGACCCAAAAGTATTAGGTTTATGTATGGAATAAATTGACAAGAGTGCATTTTTTTCTTTGTAATTGAAGAGAAATTATACCTATTGTTGTTTATTAATAATAGTAACTGTGATCCCAGGTTTACGCACTACATTTACAGCCAAACCTCACAGTGACAGTAACGGTAATAGTAACAGGAACAGTAATAATAACGGTAAATAGGAACAGTAATAGTAAAGTGAACAGGAACAGTAACGGTAACAGTAATAGTAAAGGGAACAGGAACAGTAATGGTAACAGTAACTGTAACAGGAAAAGTAATAGTCAGTGTAACGGTATCAGTAACAGGAACAGTAACAGGAACAGGAACAGTAACAGTATAAGTCCGTATCTGAAGTCTTCCTGATCCTACAGACACTCTGTTTAACTGGTCTGAGCGTTCACCGGTGGAGGCGGTCCCCAGCAGACCTGTAATCAGCCGACGGCCGCAGACCCTCCCACTGACATTACACAAGAACATCAACATCAGCATCGGCCACAGCTCCATCCTCACCAATGCCACGCGATCTCTGACCATCCTGTGTTCAGCAGATGGAGTTCCCACCCCCAAAACCACCTGGAGCAAAGACGGAGCTCTGATGCAGCGAACCGACAGGTAACACACAGACAGGTAACACACACTGACAGGTAACACACAGACAAGTAACACACACTGAGAAGTAACACACAGACAGGTAACACAAACACTGACAGGTAACACACTGACAGGTAACACACACTGAGAAGTAACACACAGACAGGTAACACAAACACCGACAGGTAACACACACCGACAAGTAACACACACTGAGAAGTAACACACAGACAGGTAACACACACTGACAGGTAACACACAGACAGGTAACACACACACTGACAGGTAACACACAGACAGGTAACACACACTGACAGGTAACACACAGACAGGTAACACACACTGACAGGTAACACACAGACAGGTAACACACACACACTGACAGGTAACACACCAACAGGTAACACACACACTGACAGGTAACACACCAACAGGTAACACACACCGACAAGTAACACACACTGAGAAGTAACACACAGACAGATAACACACATACTGACAGGTAACACACACAGACAGGTAACACACAC
>JAPQRQ010000018.1:270788-288463 GCA_037367365.1 Apogon talboti | reverse complement strand
TAATAATAATAATAATAATTATTATTATTATTATTATTATTATTATTATTATTATTATTATTATTATTATTATTATTGTACCTAACAGAAGTTACTGCATGCCTGATGTGGTATTCACAGACACAAATAAAAACAAATCTTCATTTTCCGTGATTGCAGATTGCTCTAAAATAAGTTCCTTCCGTTTTTATCACTTACTTGCATTGACATTGTAATATTCAGTATTCAAGTTGTTGGTCTGCGTAAGTTCACCCATTTAAGGCGACCTCAACTTAATTTAAAATTTAACAAACCCAATGGGGAAAGTTAGTTTTTCAGATGTTCTTGAATGCAGCACAAATGTCAGCAAGCAGGCGGGGCTAACCGATGGAACTACTTCCGGGAAAACAACGTGAGTTAAGAATGTCCACATGTGTTAGAAATAGATGTTGATGTCTTATAATACTGGCGTGTTTATCTCAGTACAACGCCGTTGTGGGCTGTTGCGGTGTTGTTTGGATAATTTAAGAGTTGTATCGTGTGTAGTCTTATTTTCTCGGAGGACTTTGGACTAGCCGGCTAGCCACTGTGTTAGCCAAACTGTCGGAACTGTCACAGTTTACAGAAAAGCCCGTGTCAGTGGACTCCTGTGTTGTGTTCAGGTACAGTCACTTATAGTTACATGACACTAAGGCGATTAAATCAACAACACCGCACAACGGACGGCAGTTTATTAGCCAACAAGTGAGGAAATTAGTGACTGTGTCACATTAGCAGTTGATTAAATTCATTGTTAACATTGTTGTAGGTGTTCACAATGGGGCACACCAGCCTGGATAAGATCATCGCACTACAGAGAAACCCCGAGAACATTAGGAACCTCTGTATTCTGGCACATGTCGACCACGGTGAGTACACGACGGTATACAAGTGACATATCTGCAATAGTAATAGTTAACAATACTCAGTGAATATACTCCAAGAACCATGCTGAAATAGTATGTATTATCAACAGTATGAAACGTGTTGATTGTGCAGTAAGATGTTCCCTATCAATAAATATATACTGTTTTTGATATATTTTACTGTTTGATTCATGTATATGTTACGTTTTACATTTGGGCATGTTTGCATGTACATGTTGACCTCATGTTAACTAATGTATTAACTGTTGTTAATCTACAGTCATGCACCATATTTTAAAAGATCATTATATGTTTGTAGTGTTTCTGCCTGTGAAAACTATGTGACAAATTCAAGAGAGTTTTGGTTTTTTTTCTTATATAAAGTACATGTAGTTTTCTCTGGACTGCAAGGAGATGAAAAGCAGTTACCTGAAAAAGAGTGGAATACAAAGTACAGTATTTACCTCTGAGATGTAGCTGAGTAGAAATATACAACTGCATAAAATGGAAATATTCAAGTGAAGTACTAATACCTCAAGTCTGTGTGTATGTACTTCTACTTAAGTAAGGTTTTAATGCATGTATGGTGGAGCATCGTCACTGTTGTTTGACTCTGTAAAGGATCTCCAAACCTTATATTCACTTATTATGTCTAATTACTAATTATGCCCTATCTCTTTGCAGGTAAAACGACTCTTGCCGACTGTTTAGTGGCAAGTAATGGCATCATATCGAGTCGACTCGCTGGGAAGGTAAGTGTGTTCTCTTTAATTTGAGGATGCTTGGGCGGTTTGACTCTATGAACCGTACGTTGTACAATATCCAGCATATGTGAAGGTAAGCTGTATATGTAAATTTGTGTTATCTTTGTGATGTTTAACCTGTAGCTGAGGTACCTGGACAGCAGGGAGGATGAGCAGCTCAGAGGAATCACCATGAAGTCCAGCGCCATCTCCCTGCACTTCAGACAAGGTCAGATTTAGGTCACTTGTCCACACTGGAATATATCACACTAGATACCTAAGATATCTAAGACATTATTTAGCCCATGTAGCTCTGTGTGTGAGAGCGCTGTGTCCAGTCATCTTCATTAGCAATTTATTCAAACATCTTCTCTGATGAAACTACTCAGATATTTTATGTGGCTTCCTTGGACATAGACACAGTAATCAGAGAAAGACAACTCAATAACAACCACAAAGACTTGTCAAAAAGACAGAAGTACAAACATGTCAAGTGAATGGTGAGTTAATGAGTTAACAATTTAGGCGCTGGTGTTTTTTTTCCAAAATATTAAATTTTGATGTCAAGATTTCAAAAGCTGTATCTTGGAAGTGGTCAGAGATACAGTCATACTGTAAATGAGAAAAATATTGGGTATGACTCAAAGTTTATGATGGCAGTAAATTTGCTCATCTATTTTGCATGTTGTGATGTCACATGGCGGCACCCATGTTGGAGTGCATAACTTTTAGTAAAATTGAACTTATTGAGCATATTTACATGGAAGGTTTCTTAATGTTTTTGTTTTTTTGTCATCTTATTCTTAAAGTAAATGAACTTAGACATTAGTAGAAAGTAAAATGCAGTAAGTTTGAGTATTTTTTTTTTTTATCCAAGCAGCAGAGTAGCCAAATCTGTCATTATCTATCCAAACTAAAACTAAATCAACTTTACTTACTTACTAAACCAGCTCAAGACCACGCCTTTAAACTGGACTTTCTTTTTCACTTTGAATAGAAACATGCCCTGAAATGGTGTTAGGATTGAAGGGCCACGTGTCCGCCATCTTTTGGTGGGAGGTGGTAACAAGCTTTGGACGCTGTCTGGAGTTATGTCTGTTTCATTCAGTTCTGTTACTTGTTGCAGTATTGTGACTTTGGCGCTTAAAGGGTTAATGAGATTTTCATCACAGTAAATCTTAGGTTAACGTTTGACAGAAATGATAACTGAGCCATGTAGACGTCGTGGATACAGTAATTATTCTATCAACAAAATCACTGAGCTGATTATTGTTGGAATGTTAGAGTAATTTTCTAAAGTAAAGCTGAAATAATTAAAATGTGTGTGTGTTTGTCAGGCGAGAAGGAGTACTTACTGAATCTGATTGACTCTCCTGGTCATGTGGACTTCTCGTCGGAGGTCTCCACTGCCGTGCGACTGTGTGATGGCGCCATCGTTGTGGTTGATGCCGTGGAGGGGGTGTGTCCACAGGTAAATGTCACAGTAGGAACAGAAGCTCCGCCCACTCTGACCTGTAGGACATGGACAGGTGGACTCTGTCCTCCTGTGGACTCTTACACTATCTTATGCACAGGGTTATAACGGCTTTTGTTGTTTTTCATGTTTTGTTGACTTTACGTTTTCAGTGTCGGTTTTTAACACTCGTTTTCTGGTTTAGAAACACACAACACAATTTCATTCCATCTTAAAACCGTTTTCAAGGACCAGAGAACAGGGTAAAGTGTCTACACTTTACTTGAGTCTTAATTTTTTCTACATTTACATACAACAAAAAATAATCCTACCTTAGTGCTTAGAAATATAACAGATTTCAAGAAAACTTGAATACTTATGACTGCATATAATGACTTCATTCACATATTGGAAAAAGTGTGGAAGGTAGTGTAATTTATGTAATCCCACCCCTTCTCCACATAACATCCAATCGTTTAGCTTCCTATCAGCATAAGGCTGCATGACAAATCAATTCCTTTGGAGTGTTTTTTAAATTGTTTACCACAATTGTCATTTTCATAAAATGCACACACATACATTCATACCTATACTAATATGCAAATAACAAATACAGAGATACAAATGAGATACAAATAAATGGATAAATATATGCATACATCCTTGAGGGCAACACCAAATAAAGTGAACAAAAACAGCAATCAAAAACAAAACATAACAAACAATCCCACCACCAAACAAATAAATAAAAACCACAGTAAACATCTGTTAGTCCTCAGACACCTACAATTTTCTACCGTGTATAAACCACCTCTTTTCAAATTATTTGTTTTTTGGACATTCTTCATTCTGTCCCATAATTTGACTCCACATATTGAAAAAAAAAATGCTTCCATTTTTGTTCTCACTGTTAAGGTTTTGAAATTATTGTCCTCTTTATTCATAACCCCCTTCTTTTTCTATGAATAGATGTTAAATATTTCCAGCTCATAATTTATTTTTTGCTTTAAATCAGTGGTTCTCAATCTTTTTTGAACAAACGCCCCCTTACGTCATCGTGAGCGACAAGTTGGGGGCAGGCATTATATCGCTCTGTAGGTTATTATTATTACCTCATTATTACCCTCCTTTGACTTGAGTTATCCCTTGTTTTAATTTTGCACCACAGCATTTCACTCAAAATAGAATGAACAATAGCACATGGAAAAAATGATCCCTGGGTGAGTCTTTCAAGGCAACATAAAAGATCTGACAAGACAAAAATGACCAAAAGGACTAAACGAGACAAAAACATAAAGACGTGACAGATGTTAAAGGAGGTGAACCAAAACAAAACCTGACCTGTAGGTTCTGAAGCTGAACCACATGTATACACATAGACCCGCTTTTGCGTCATTAAATCAAAATAAAACCAAGTCCAATCTGAGTTCTATTCACCAAGATGAAAACACATCAAAACCTCAAACAGATAAAAACACTGTGAAAGATGAAATGAGGCATAGAAGATGTGACAATGAAAACAAGGTGAAACAGACGGTAAAATGAGGCTGGATCACAGTGAAAACCCTCATAATGTTTCAAGGTCTCTTACTGACGCTGAAAAAACTGATTTGCACAATGGATCGAAGCTAATTATTCCCAGCATATTGTTTTTTTTATTAGTCGAAGGTAGAATTGTGTGAAACATGAGGTCGTATAAGGTCTTTGCGCAGAAACAGCTGCTGTACATGTCCTTCACAGACTTTATATTTGAGGACATTTCAGGGCCTGGATTTTAATACTTTTACTGCAGTGAAGAGGTTGAATCAGTACTTATACTTTTACCACTAAAGTACCTGTGCTTCTGCCTGAGTATGTGAACTCGACTAGCTTTTTTTTGTGTGAGCTTCTCTGGTTATTTTTTTTTCCTTGTGAAGTGTCAAAGTAGTTTGATGTCGTATTGATATTCCAAACTCTCACCAGTAGGGGTCAGTCTGGTACCACAACCACCAATGAATCAACCCTATGTATCCACAGACTGTATCAGCCACTGAATAAAGAATAAAACTCAAGTGTTCTTCAAAATAAAACTCAGATGCTAATTTTAACAATCGCTCAAAATAACACTATATCTTATAATCTTCACATGCTGCGTCAGATAATAGTTTACATTATAGCTCTGTTAGCTCATCTCTGTCTTTAGACTGAAAACAGCCACAGTAAAACCACACATCACCTCTGTTTTCTGTACGGTTTGTGTTGTCAATAGCTGAACTAAAGATCTGTTTGGAATCTAACAAACGAGGTCAGAACTGTCACAGTTCAGTCTGAACCGTGGATCAACAAACGGCAACTTAGCAGAGATAAGAACATCCTATAATAACTTCATACCTTCACAAGTCTCAGAATCAAACTCACCCCTGTAGAAGAAACGCTGACATTTCACCATCAAACTCGATTCTTTTCGTTTAGAGCTAGTGGAGAAAACAAAACTTTTATTTTTATCATTTCTGTCCTTTGACTCTAAAGTTGTTTCCTAATGGTTCTCATCCCATCTGGTCACATTCTGATGTTTTGGTCAAAGGCCCTGTGGTATTAGTTTTCCTCAACATAGAAGACCAGCAGAGTGACTCACTACTCCCTCTAGTGGTCACATAAATCCCCCTGTCCGTCATTGGGAATAAATCAGTTCATATCTGTTACAATCAGAGTCGACAGGATGTCACAGCTACAGTATTAATTCTAAACATTGTGATGATAATTTTAGGTCTTTTTTTCAATACTTGAAAGCAGAAATACTACTTACCCTCTTTAAAATCCATCCAAAACACTAGAATAAATAAATAATGATATTATTAAAAACAAAAACACCCCTATGCACATAATAGATTTTGAAGCAGATGTGAAAAGTCAGTATTTATTTTGTTTGCTCTGTATTAACACTTTGTGGTGTTTGCTGTTTAGACTCAGGTGGTGCTCCGTCAGGCCTGGTTGGAGAACATCAGGCCTGTCCTGGTGATCAATAAAATCGACAGACTCATCATAGAGCTGAAGCTCACATCTCAGGAAGCTTACAGCCACCTGCAGAAGATCCTGGAGCAGGTCAGGGCACTGTCATCGTCTTCACAAAACTACACATCGTCTTTGTTAGCAATTTCTTCAAACATCTTCTCTGATGAAACTAGGGGTCGGATTCATTTCACATTTTATATGTAGCTTCCTTGGGACAATGTCTACAAAGCTTGTCCACAGTTTAAAGAAATTTAGATTTTTGAATTTCTCACACATTTTTGAAATTTTAAAAATGTGCCTTTACATATAATGGTCCAAATTTTGATGCTTATAACATGGTAATGGTTAGAGATATCAATATAGTTCCTATTGATCACTGATAGGAAGTCATATATGGACTTTGATTTAATTAGCTGAGTTCTCCTCCAGTGAAAGTACTGCCCACTTCTATTGGGAGTTTGATCTCCTGCATCAAGACCACAGGACTCTAACATAGAGACAGAACCTGACAACCTCACAAATTAAAGTTGTTATTGATTCTTGATAGAAAATGGTGGTAAGACACAGAGACATTGGTCCTATTTTTCCATCGGTTTTCAGGTGAACGCAGTGACGGCTACTCTGTTCACATCCAAAGTGTTGGAGGAGCGAGCAGAGAAAGACAGCGAGGAGAAGGAGAGCGACCTGAGTGGAGATCAGGTTTACGACTGGAGCGCCGGCCTGGAGGACGCCGACGACTCCAACCTCTACTTCTCCCCAGACCAAGGAAACGTGGTGTTCGCCAGCGCCATCGACGGATGGGGCTTCAGGTGAGCCTTCAGTTGAGTTCATCTGGTCCAGAGAATCACATCCATCCCATCATGTCTCAGATGCTGAACTCTCCGATTCTGATTTGGTCCTGGGGTCATGGTTCCTTGGTGTTTCTCCTCCATTACAGCTGCAGTAGAGGTCCACAGATTATCAGACCTGAGGTTTTGATGATTATCTGTGTTTTTAGAGACTGAATAATAAACTGGTGCAGATGGGACGTTTCACATACGTTCAAGAGTTATTGCTGAGAGTGGTTGGTAGTTAATATTAAGGTTGTAAACGAGAAGTACTGAAGGAAAACAGTAGTGTAAAGATTAAAGTCACTCCCACGTAGATTATTTTGATTAGTTTTTTTTAAGTACAGGGTTCATACGGGTGCTTGAAATCCTTGAAAATGCTTGAATTTTAATGTGTTTTCAAGGTGTGAATAGTGCTTGAATTTTAGTTGAAGTGCTTGAAAGTGCTTGTAATTATAACTCTGTGATGTGATTTATGTATTTATTTTTAATATTAACTCAAGCCAAAGCTACTTACAGAGAGCTGATACATTTTGAAAAATAAAACTTTGTCAAAAAAGAAAATTACTGCATGCTCTCAGGTCGACTTAAGGTACATTTTTATTAATTCTTAATCTTTGTCTCGGTGCGAGTGTGTGTGAAGAACGCCAAGTCTCTTCCCTTTTTTTGGATAAAACTTTGTGTTCTCCTTTATTTTCTAAACTTTTTGCTATTATGAAACATAATTTTAGATGTTTATAGCAGAAAACAATGGACATCATTGTGATAAAAAGTGAAAAAAATAATCAGAAGTATATGTATTCCTGTACATATGTATTTTACCCCAGGAATAAGGTGATGTGCTGGAAAAAATTGAAAATGACCCTTAAAAGTGCTTGGAAAGTGCTTGATTTGGTGTTGAAAACTGTGTACAAACCCTGTAGTTCGGTTAGTTAGTTTGCTGCTCATTCCCTTATTCATTAATTGGTTACTTTGATTTTGATGTTCAGTGAATCAGATTTATTCATTACATTGACTTAAGTCCTATTTGCATTATTATCGTTTCCTTTGTTTATCCAGGTGACCCTGTATCAGGCTGGTTCAGTGGCCACATTTTTAGACAAAGCAGTGAAGATTGATTAGTCAGTTATTCAGATATTGGCCTTTTCCTGCTCCAAACTGTCCCCATTATCAGCCTCTGTCTCTGTCGTCACCATTTGATAATTGATCATCAATCATTGATTGATTTTTATCTCACCAGCCATTAGAGGCCATTATTGTATTCATTTATTTTTTTTACTTATTTTTTAGCAAATTGTGTATGCTATAAACATGCGTAATCATCAGCGAACAGCAGCAGAACGTTAATAAAGCAAATAAACATATTAAGACACACTAAGACACAATCAGCACAGCAATATGTACAACATGTACTAGACAATATATTATCAATATGATAATTAAAGAAATATACATAAACAAATGTGAAAAAATAATGTTGTTATTAAACATGATGTATTAATAATGAGGAAAAAAGCTTTGTTTATCATTCATGATGAATCCCTCAAACTTTTTTCCCAGTTCTCCAGTGGAAAATATGACGTGACGAGACCCTCATGTGCAGTGTTTGAGTTCGTAACTAGCATTTAACATAACTCCCATAGAACAGGAGAAGACTTGTAATAGTAGAGAAAATCCTAGATATGACTAATAACTTTTCTCTTTCTCCAGCACTCTGAGAAACAACAGCAAAGAACAGTGTTTAAATATGTGAACAATTCACTCTACTTTAAACACAGTTTCTACCCAACAGTAAGAAGAAAACTCCATAAACACAATCTGAGGTGCAATACATGGTTATGGGGATCATGAAATGATAAGAATATGTGGATGTGTGGGCATTTGTGGTTGTTTCTTTTATTTATTGTAGCTGTTTTATCGTATTTATTTTAATTATTTTTATATGATTCTTTATAGCTTTTTATACACTACAATTATGAACTATTCTATTCTGTTCTATTCTATTCTACTCTATTCTATTATTTTCTATTCTATTCTACACAACTAGCCTCTATTCTAGTTCTATTCATCTCTATTCTACTCAACTCACCTCTATTCTATTCTATTCTATTCTATTCTATTCTATTCTATTCTATGTACTGCAGATCCTGCTGTCTTTAATTATTATTAATTGTGCTGATGCCTAAGGATGTTTTATAGCCTGTAGCTGGTTTTACATATAAACGTCCACTAGATGGTGCTGTCCCCTTAGAATTAAGTGCTGACCCAACGTGACCCTCAGCTTTAGTGGAAGAGCAGACAGCACTTTGACCTGATTATTTTAGCACATTTATTTTTTAAGTTTGTATTATTCTCAGCTTTATAAAGTTGAACAAAACTCTCTCAAGCATTAATTGTGACTTTATTTGATCCCAGTGACAGAGTCAGCATTGTACTGGTAGTTCTCTACACATCTGCCAATAATGAGGACATGCAGACCTAGTTCTGAGGTATAGCGCTGTCCTTGTGATCACTGTCTGCTGCAAATAAACCGGCGAAGTCCCAGAGGAGGCAGTCAGGGCTGCTGCTGCTGCTGCTGCTGCTGCTGCTGCTGCTTCTTCTTCTTCTTTTTCCCACCTCTGAAGCCAATGCTGGCATTTACTATCTGTGGGTGGAGGATGCTGGGATCCAGACAAACAACACACAGTCATGTTTACACTGATGCTCCTCGGCAGTTACAAACACTGCGCTCAAAGCTGCAAATGCACCCAGTTAGAAAAATAAATAAATAAATAAATAAATAAATAAATAAGCATCAGTAATGAAGATGGATTTGGTTCTTTTGTTAGTGAAAGAGCCTGTGGCAAAAAATTACATAAATGGAAGGCTGAGTGTTTTTTTTTTTTTCCTCCAGCATCCAGCAGTTTGCACAAATCTACAGCCAGAGGATGGGCATCAGAGCGGAGGTGCTGCTCAAAACGCTGTGGGGAGACTTTTACCTCAACGCCAAGGCCAAAAAGATCATGAAGGGAGCTCAGGTACTGTACCCATGTGTACATACACCATAGCAGGGGAGTCAAACATAAGGCCCTCGGGTCAAAAGTGGCCCACCAAAGGGTCCAATCTGGCCCATGGGATAAATTTATGAAATTACACAGAAGAAACATTAACAATCAAAGGTGTCAAAATCATTTTAGTTCAGGTTCCACACACAGACCAATATGATTTCAACTGGGTCAGACCAATAAAATACTATTATAATAATCTTTAAATAATAACTACAAATATAAATAATGGAGTAAAATAGTAAAATTATATGAAAATCTTTACATTTACTAACTATCCTTTCACAAAAAATGTGAATAACTTGAACTTGAACAAATAAAAGTTTAAGGAAATATTGATGTTTATAAACTATATGAACAAAAATACTGGGACCCATGTCTACAGCTGTTATATGTCCTGTTCATATTGTTTTAAGATGTAAACATCAATATTTTCTTAAAGTTTAATGGGACATTTTTCTTCCTCAGTGAGATGTGAAGAAAGTAGATGGTTAGTTTTGGTAGAAAAATATTATTTACAGTCAGAATATGAAAAATATTTTATAAATTTAGAGGTAGAACATTTAATATCATAGTCATGGATTAAAAAACAAAACCCAAAATCAAGGTTGAGAAACAGTAAAAACCATCTCTGAGGCATTTTGGAAGTAAAGATTATGATTTAAACAGAGCTAACCAATGCAGTGATAATTATCCCGTTATAAGACTAGTATGTAACTAATATATAAACTATTATGACATTTGCCATTATTGTTCTGTATCCCAGACCCCTGTTAGAAAAGAAACACCTGAATTCAACCTGTCCAAATACTTTTGTCCATATAGTGTTTCCTTACAGTTTCCTTAAGTTTCAATTTGTACAAGTTATTCACATTTTTTGTGAAAGGATATTTAGGATAGATAGTTAGAGGTAGAACATTCAAAATCATAGTCATGGTTAAAAAAACAAAAAAACAAAAACAGTGTTGAGAGAAATTACAGTAAGTACAAACCATATCTGAGGCATTTTGGAAGCAAAGTTAGGAAAGAACCACATGGATTCAACGTGTCCCAATACTTTTGTCCATATAGTGTACAACAGAGGTCTAAAGGCTTTTCTTCTGTATCGTATACTTGACAGGTCGCCATGGGAACACAGCATCACTCATCCATTCACAACTTTATATCACATGGGCGTTGACCTGAGGGACTAGTGTTCACGATTCACCACAAAACACACTTTACATCCAGACGCTAATGCACTATTTAACATTTTTTTCATAAAAATGTTAATAATTCACAAGGCTTGACTGGTTTATTTTGGTTAGAACAGGAAATCCAAATTTAAAGCTTCAAAAATGATAGCTCTAGATGTTTTTTTTTCACCAACTTCTGAGATGGACTCGGGCTTAGAAATGTCATTTAAATTTTCTGTTTCTCAACTTTGAACATCACAGGATATTTATAAGGCGGTGAGTGGAGAATTCTTTACAGAAAAAAGTTTGTGTGGGTGCATAAATCTGAGTTTGAGTCGAAATAAAGCTGATTCTGCAGGTAAAGCAGCAGATTTGGGATGTAAACACACTCCAAATCCATATTTATCAGGAGATGAGAAAAAAACAGATGAAAATATTTGGGAGTTTGATGCTTTTCTACCTTTTGTTTTCCACATCAGTAACTACTTTGGCCGATTAATTGATACTGATCATAAACCAAACTTGGTATTGACTCAGAAAATGGTGACAGAACGATACTGAAGGAAAAAATCAGTCAAAAAACTATTTTCCATGGCTGCTTGGGAGTTCACCTCCAGTTTTACTGATGAATTACTTAGACCTTGAGCTTCATCGGCTTCCCAGTTTCTAAATAAAGTCAAACAAAGTTAATTTGCGACATTTTTCTGTTTTCCGGGAGGAGGGAAAATGGGCAGATGGACTGTGAAGGTAATGACATTTTAGTTCATGATTAATTATCATGCAAATAATCGCTCTGTGATTGTCTTCTTCATTCATTTTATGGCACTGTTATAGTATAAGATTCATAATAGTTCAATAATACACAAAAACAGGCATTTATTAGCATTAAACAGTCAAACATTTGAACTCATAAAGACCCAAAGCTACTTTTGTGTTAAGTTCAAAATATTTTTTTCTCTACATTTAACTTTTCTTAAGTGATTTATCCCCATTAATTAATATATTATCATCTGTATTTTGCGGTTTTTTAGTTAAATCATGTATTTTCCTTTATTTAATTCACTGGTCATGTAGATGTTTACTAAAGCTCAGAGTAAATTTAAAGGTTATTATATCAAAACAGAGAAAACTGAAGATAAAGTGAGTGTTTTCAGCAAAAGATATCAATAACTGAGCATAAACCCAGTGTGTCCATCCACTGTCATTGATCCAACTCCATGGGTTTTACTGGTGAATCAGTGTTGTAGAAGATGACATTTTGTTGCCTATTTTATTCTTTTTTTTCCCCCAATTTTGTTCAGTTTGTGGCTTATTTTGTTTATGTTACTTATTATTTTGTTGATTAATTATTATATATTCTGTTAATTTATTGAAGACTTTGTCTGTTTTTGTTCATTTTGTTTGTTCTTGCTTATTTTATGCTTTTTACTTCATTTTAGTCCAATTTCTTCCGCGTTATTTATTATTTTGTACCTTTTTTATGCATTTTTGTTCAATTTATATATATTTTTTAATAGCCTGTCCATCCGCTGTCTGTTTTAGTGGTGAATCAAAGAATGTCCAAATGGGTCATATCTGATGACAGTGAAAGATGACAAACTGCATTTTACACCAATAACTTATGTATTGATAGGATTAATGGATCAGCAGGTATTAAACCGTTTAGATCAGTGGCTGTTTTAGTCGACGGTGGCTGTTTGGGTCTTTATGGGTTAAAAAAATTGCTGTTCTGTGCAAAAATGCACCAGATCATGTATGACATGAGTAATATACAACAAACTGACTGACACTAACAGGTGTAATAGTCAGATTAAACAATGGGCCATGACCCTTCTTGGACCAGATACAGTAACATATCGACTTTCTCCAGCTTAAAGCAACATCTCACTTAACGTCAATAGATGTTTGACAAAACACAAGGGATGAGTATTAGAAGTGAAGAGCCTCAACATGATCAGACACTAATTCTCTGCTCAGGTGACACTGGATGACGACAGGACAAGGAGCACAGGGAGACGACGTTATTGAAAGTGTATTGAAAGTGTCAGCTGAAGTGCAATTTTGCAAAACAATGTGGAAATAGTGATTAAGGGTGACATGTGAGTTGGTTTAATCCAGGATGTTTTGAAGTCGGCGCAAACTCTAATAGGAGTTAAGATACATTTTTGTTAATTGTATTTATATTGGGTCAAATCTGAGTAAAAAAAAATACATTTCATAATATACTGGTTTGCAGTTTTTTTAGACATTGTCTGCTTCAGGGATTAAATGTGCAAAATCTAATATACACAATATGGATAAAAGTATTTGAACACGTTGAATTCAGGTGTTTCTTTTCTAACAGAGGTCTGGGATACAAAACAATAATGACAAATGTCATAATATAGTTTTAAATTGGGATAAATATCGTTGCATCATGATTATTTTTATTTAATGTTATCTTTGCTTCCAAAATGCCTATGTATTTAGTTATTTAGATTGATTGATTGATTATATGTTGCTGTTTATAAACTATATGGACAAAAATATTGTGACACATCATGTCTACAGCTGTAATATGTCCTGTTCATGCTGATTTGAGATATAAACATCAATATTTCCTTAATGTTTAATGGGAGATTTTTCTTCCTAAGTGAGAAGTGAAGAAAGTAGATGGTTAGTTGTGGTAGAAAATTATTCTCAGTCAGAGCATGAAAAATATTTCAGAAATTTAGAGTTGGAACATTTAAAATCATAGTCATGGATTTAAAAAAAAATAATTTTGAGAGAAATTAAGTAAAAACCATTTCATTTTGGAAGCAAAGACAACAGTTTAAACAAAACTAACCAATGCAATGATATTTATCCCAATATAAAACTGTATTCTGACATTTGTCATTACTGTTTTCTATCCCAGACCCTTGTTAGTGAAGAAACACCTGAATTCAAGGTGTCCCAATACTTTTGTCCATATAGTGTATTAATGTTGTCAGAGTTAAAAGCACTATGTGTTCAGGCTTGAAGCCTCTCTGCTCTAACAGGAGTTGTCTGAACTCTGCAGGGACTCACAGCTTGTTATCACCTCTGTGTTCCACTGCGTCGTTACTTCTGTTGTCGGCCGTAGTCGGTCTGACCCGAGGTCGATGCGGTCTTAGCAGCCGAGGTGGTTGCAGTCACCTGTCAGTGTCCTTGGACCGAACCAGAGCAGACTGACACAGGTTGCACAGATGTTATCAGTGCACTGCTGTTAATTACTCCACATTAGCTCTGTAGATGTGTGGATGTGCTGCTGGGTGTCAGTCGAAAGAAATCATCTTTATTTACTTATTTACTGTGAATGGATCTTGTTTTTCCTACTCTAAAGGTGAGTAATGCCTGATAACAAGGGATCACATGCAAACAGTTATTGATAGAAATATATAGTCCTGTGTAAAAGTCCTAGTCCAACATTGTGTTTGTTGGTTTACTAAAGTTCTAATGTCCACACGTGCAATTGTGTTTAGATCCAATCTGATACGTGTGAAGTATGTACAGCAGGAAAAAACAAAGTTTCAGGTTAAAAACAGCTTCCATAAACCAAAGTAGTCATATTTAGTATGACCTCCCTTTGCACTTAACATGTCTTTAACCCTGTAGTTCAGACAGTATGAGATTTATGGCATTAATTTACTGAGACTTTGTGTGAGTAACAAATTGGACAAACAAACAAAATGAGTCACAAACTGAAAATAAATAAATCATCACAAAGCAAAAATGAACAGAATAATCCTCAAAATGAACAAAAAAGAACAAAATTAACAAAATGAACAAATTAATCATAAAATGAACAAATTAATCAACAAAAAGAACAAAATTTTCAACAAATTGAAAAGAATAATCAATAAATTGAACAAAAAGGGAAAAAAATCAACAAAATGAACAAATTTAAGAAATCAACAAAAAGAACAAAATAATCAACAAATTAAATAAAAACGAACAAAATAATCAGGTTTGATTCAACACACGTCAGATGTTTCTTAATGTTTGTACTAGTACTTGTCTGGGGGTCAGAGGTCACACTAAATAGTGCGCTTAACCTTTACAACACATTTAGTTCAGTTTGTACAGTGTCTTTTAAGGCTGTGCACATATTTCCTGTGTTTTCTTGTTGTGTGTGAAGAAAAGAGAATGAGAAATAGATACAGTATGTATGATCATTTCAACAGTACTGTACATCTGACAAAAGGTCTGTTGGAGGCAGAAACATCTGGCTGTAGACGTTCTCCCTAATTCTTTTGTTTATCAATGACTCGTGAGGAACATTTGTTGACATTTGAGTAGGTGTGTGTCATGGTGACTCTGAGGCAGTGCTCTGTCAGGATACAGGTGGATATTTCAGTCATGTAGTGGCAGGATTTTCATTCTCTTTCCAAATGTACTTCAAAGAACAACCTCCAAGTTGTACACCCTGCTCTGTTTACTTTTATAGGGGTTCATTCATTTTAACCCTTGAGGAGATTTTCAAAGAATATTCAAATTTGATGTCAGTATTTCAAAAAGCTGTATCTTGGAAGTGTTTAGAGATAAAGTCATACTTTAAATGAGAAAAATATTGGGTATGACCCAAAGTTTATGATGGGGTTAAATGTACTCATCTAATTTGCATATTATGACGTTACAGGGCAGCGGCCATACTGGACTGTGTAACTTTTAGTAAAATTGAAACTTTGAACATATTTACATGGAAGTTTTCTTTTTGTTTTTGTTTTTTTTGGCATTTTATCCTTAAAATAAATGAACGTAAACATTAGTAGAAAGTAAAATGCATTAAGTTTTAGTAGCTTTTTATCCAAGCAGCAGAGTAGCTAAATTGGTCCTTATCTATATAAACTAAAACTAAATAAAGTTTACTTACTTACTAAACCAGTTCGGGACTACGCCTTTAAACTGGATTTTCTTCTTCACTGTGAATAGAAACATGCCCTAAAATGCTGTTAGGATTGAAGGGGCACATGTCTACCATCTATTGGTGGGAGGTGGTAACAAAATTTGGTAACCAGGTGTTATGGTCTGTTTCTTTCAGTTATGTTGCTTGTTGCAATACTGTGACTTTGGCGCTTAAAGGGTTAATTTTATTTTATTTTTTGTACCTTTATTTAACCAGGAAGTCCCATCGAGATTAGAAATCTCTTTTGCAAGGGAGACCTGGCCAAGGTAGCAGCCATACAAAGTCAAAACTATATGAAATGCATACATGATACACAATGAAGAACAGTTACCACTATGCATTTCCTGATGTGGACATGTTCCACCAAAACAACATCTCTTGTCTCTACATCCTGTGCTCAGTGCAGCCTCTACAACCAGCCAAACAACTCGGATAACTTTCACCCCTATTCCAGAACGATAGTGGACGGTGCTAGACTCATCCAACACACTGGCATGGAAGTAATGAAGTTTGGAGATATGTCAAGGCCAGAACAAATGTTCAATATCAGTGAGTTAAATAAAAGACAGTAAAAGTCCAAATATATTTTCCTGTTACAAAGAACAGACTTTATAGCAGGGGTGTCAAACTCATGTTAGTTCAGCTTCCACATTCAGCCCCATTTGATCTTAAATGGATCAGACCAATAATAACATAATAACCTTTAAATAATGTCAACTTCTAACTTTTGTCTGTGCTTTAGTTTGAAAAAAGTCAAATTACATGATGAAAAAGTTTACATCTACAAACTATTCTTTAAAAAATGTGAATAACATGAACAACCTGAAATTTCTTTTAAAAAAGTGCAATTTTAACCATATTATGTGTCAGCTTATTGTTTACACATGTGCATTACAACTTACAGATCACAGTGGATCTACAAATACACAAAACATGGCAAGTGGGGACTATTATTTTTGGCCAGGCAGAGTATGTGTGTAATTCATTTTTTTATTAATTTGTCTATTAGTTGTAACTAGTTTTAACTACTTAACTAACTTAACTTCAGCATCCTTGACTAGTGGCTCTGTAAAGTGAATGAGTCAGCAGTGTTCATTTATTCAACACTGCTTTGACCATGGAAGAGTTGGAGACAAATGTAAATGTAAAATTCATCATGTACCACGGCTGGAACGGCTCGGGAACACGTCCAGGATGCTGTAAATAAAGGCGTGGGTAAGCTTTACAATGTCTGGCCCTGGCGATATTTTTTTACATGATAACAAGGTGATGAACTGCTTGATTGGATGTGTCTGTATTAAAATTAAACTCTGAGTCCAGGGTGATGCCCAGATTTCTGGCTTCACTCCTAGTTCTAATGAGAGCCAACGTTATATCTTTCTCTCTATGACAGTTCTCTCTCTGTCTCTTATCTCTATTGGAAAAAACTTTTGCTGCATCCTGTGACTGATTCGTTAGAAATTTCCAAAAGTTTTACACTAGAATGAGAAGTGAAAAGTGAGGAACAGGGAGTGAGTGCAGAGATGAGACATTTAACCTGTTCAGAATAAGGTCATGGTCAAGTTGATTTCTATAGCACATTTAAAACAACACAAAGGGCCCAAATTGCTGAATAAAGATATAGATAAAAATACAAGATATGATAAAACTAG
>JAPQRQ010000018.1:250725-270688 GCA_037367365.1 Apogon talboti | reverse complement strand
ACTTGTAATTTTGATTGGGTGGAAATTTAGACCTGTTCTACAAAGTGACGAATCAACGTGTTATTATATTATTGACCTTCTGAGCCACCAGTAGGTTGCGAGCAAGCTGATGGAGACACCTGGACTAGTTCGATTTTTAGAACAAGTCTGCGGGCGACTCACGTGGTCCCTTCGGGCAACCTGGTGCCCGCAGTCACCGTGTTGGTGACCCCTGCTTTAAACTATCTCATCCGACCATCAGTTTGGTTTTACTATACTGTAGTTTAACCATCTTTAAGTCTGATTTAACTATCAAATAATCTGGTTTTACAGTATTTTAGACTTCTTTTACCAAATTTTAGTCTGTTTTAGCATCTTTTAATTTAGTTTTACCATATATTATACTGGTTTGGTTTTATTATGTTTTAGTTAATTTTTCCACCTTTTAAATTAGTTTTACTGTCTTTTATACTGGTTTTACCAATGCACTTCATACTTTTTTCAGTCTGTGGATACATAGTGTTGATTCGTTGGTCGTTTTGGTACGAATACTACATCAAATCACTTCAGTGGAAATATTGTAAAAGCAGGCACAAACATGTGTGACATGTGTTACCTGTGTCAGAAACAGACTGATATTCAACCCTTGCTCTGATATCAGTATTTCTTTTTCTGTGATCAGTTGGTTGTCATATCTGATTTCTCTTTGCCCTGAGTGGGTTCCAGCTGTTACCCATCCCGGTCTACGTGCCCTTCTTGGAGGTGAACTGAGGGTAAAGTCCCCCCACCTCCCCCAGACTCCTCCACAGCCTGATAGATGGAGTCGGTCTGGCCTGAGCCGACCCGCCCGTCTCGCTTCAGGATCTGAACATCACACGGCTCTTTCCCTCGCTGCCGGCCCATTAATCCAAGGCCAGGGTCATGGATTCTGTCTGTGGGCCTTTTATGAAGCTGGGAGGCAAGGTTACAACTTCCTTCAGATGAATAGCAAAGCCATGTGTAGTTAGAGTTTATTTATTATCCCTTCGAAAAGTTTGCATCGTATCTGTGGTGACTGTCAGATAAATACAACCACAATAGAAAAGCCAATCAGAGACAGAAGACATTTATCCTTTTTGGACAGTTTTTACATACACCGTCATTCAAATGAACTGTTTCTAATGGCATCTGAAAGCTGAGATTTAGAGCTTTTCATTGCTGTCCAACACATTAGGGTAGAGGTCTGCATTGGCTGAGGGGGGAGGGGTGGAAGTGGGCGGAGCAGAGAGCAGCAGAATGCAGTCGATGAGAGAGAGATGGAAGACTTTTATTACTTTTAGCAGCATTTTAGCAAACTTTTCGCTGTGAATTGTTGTAAATAATTGCATATAATAGTGATTTTTGGGGTGTTCTGCCAGTGTGTTTTGTTGTGCTTTTGTTGAATTTTGCTTTTTTCCCCACCTTTTTTTCCACTATTTTTATCTGTATTTTTGCAGTTTGCATAATTCATTGATGGTTGTGTTTTAGCTGTAAATATTACATAAATGTATGTGTATGTATATATATTTATGTAAATGTATATGCAGAGAGCTACCCAGGGCAGAAAGAAATGCAGTGTCTGTAAAAGAAGCAGATCATGGATGTTTTTCTCACTGAAATGGGCTCCGTCTATGACTAGTAAGAAAGTGAACAGAGACTATCACACAGGCTAAAAATGACTAGAAATAACTAAAAATAAGAAGCTGGAACATGGACACAGAATGATCTAGACCAGGGGTCACCAACTTTGGTCCTCGAGGGCTACTATCCTGCATGTTTTAGATGTATCCCTCTTCCAACACACCTGATTCAAATGATAAGCCTGTCATCAAGCTCTGCAGAAGCCTGATAACG
Source organism: Apogon talboti (assembly GCA_037367365.1). Taxonomy (NCBI): domain Eukaryota; kingdom Metazoa; phylum Chordata; class Actinopteri; order Kurtiformes; family Apogonidae; genus Apogon; species Apogon talboti. Next base: position 268,837 of record JAPQRQ010000018.1, on the reverse strand, counting down.
ACCCGTCAGGTGTGCCGGAAGAGGGAAACATCTCAAACATGCAGTAGCCCTCAAGGACCAGAGGTGGTGACCCCTGATTTAAACAAAACAAAAATGTTTGAGCACATATAAAATAGTTGAAAGTTTATTTCTGTAATCTCATAAAGTTTCATTCTGAAGATATGATAAATATTCAAGTAGTTTTTTGTTTTTTTTTCTCTATAACACACTGTTTTGAGCATTTATTACATATAATACTGATAATTAATGGCCAGATATTGAAAGTTCTTCCTGAAAAAAGGTGCAAAAAAAATGGCAAAAAAAGACATTTTCTGACATATTATTGCAAAAAAAATTTAAATCTAGGCAGCTTGTTAAAATGGTAGCCTTAAAAGGGTTAACAACAGAGTGCTCCACAGACACATCACCAACAATAAATAAATGAGTTGTACTAAATGCAAATGACTTAAATGGACTCGACAACTTGGCGAACACAGAGTGGAGCGCTGCCATCTCTCATTGGAAGCAGTTGCGTACACTGGGATTGATGTTGGGGAGTCATTACAGCGTTGGCCGGTGTTGCTTTAACGGCCTGGCCTGCGGAGCATGTGTGTGAGCTATTAATGGACCAGAGAGGGCTCATTGTCTTCTGTCCGCCTCATTGTGCACCGTGGAGCGATCTGGATTTGTTAAATGGTGCTGAAGCCGTGAACTAACCCCCGCTGCCGTGGAGACGACTCTCCTGACAGCCGTCGGATCAGCCGGTCTGCAGCATCACAGTGCCTTATTTAACTCATTTTCACAGATTTAGCTACTCTTTCTATAAATTAGGATTAAAGTGACATGTCAGGGTTTTAATTGATTTGGTCTGAAAGTATTTGACTCTTTCTTTGTGTAATAATGACTCCATTAGTGAGTGATAAAACCATGCTCACTGTGGGACAATGTAGTGTTAATGTCAGGGACACGATTTTCTTCTATTGTATGAGGTTTTAAGTGAACACAGTCTACATTTGTTACCATTACAATTTGACATTTTAGACTGGTTAAAAGAGTTTATATTATTGCATGGTACTGATCTGTGGGAAGGGAAGTTTTGGTAATGCTTAGTCAGATAATCTGACGGCCTTAAATTGACCTATAATCTGCTTTTCAGATGAATCATACAGCTCACAGTCAATGAAATTCATAATTGAATATAAGTACAATATCCAAACTAAACATGAGTGTAATTGGTCTTGAAACCATTAAAATGACAAAGGGTGACATGAAGTTTTTGAAGTCTATCTTATTTTCTTAACTCAAGACAGCATTGTAGATGAAAATGTGGTTTTCAGTCATTCATATTATGGGATGTAGTCTTTCTGCAACATCCAGAAACAAGTCTGAACCTGAAGGTCTTTATTACCTACAGCGTCATCACCTATGCAGCTTGACTACACTGAGTCTTCATTAGGGCGTCTGACTTTTTGAACATTGATTATTGATAATTTTCATCTTTTTTTGTTCTTTTCTTCTTATGCATGAACTTTTATCCTTCACTAACACCTGATTCCTTTACATGCATCTACATTTTGTGAAGTTCCTACTACTATTGAGATATAAATGTAGTTTTTAGCTCATGAGAGATACGACACAACTAAAGTTTACAAAACCCATTACTCAAATATTGCATCAAGACAAAAAAAATTCAAATAAACCATGTACTATGGTGCCAAAGGGTGTTATTAAAAAGTACATTTGGCTGATGTGACATGAATTGAATATAAAAAAACCCCAAAAAAAACCTCATTAGTAGAAATATTAACCCAAGGTGCCACATGAGCCACAGCAGTGCTAGTTTAAGATGCCAGATCAAACTCATAGAAGAAGAAGAAGAATGAGATGCTATGTGATTAAAAGAGTGCCAGTCAATGTTACTTCTATGTTTGTGATAATTTAGAGATGATTATCACGATTATGTAAAATAAATTCCAATCACTGCAGTGTGGTGATTATATAATAACACTGACCAGCCTGTTTGTTACTTAAAGTACTGTACGGTGGAAAAGTCTTTAACCACCTTTAGTAATACACAATACACTCCAAATGATCAAAAACATGAGGAGGAGGAGAAATACAATGGTTAATTTTAAAATAAGACTGAAAGAAAGGGAAAGCATCCATCCTACATACAGTAAGTACATGTTCATTCATATTCCCACACTTACAGACACACTCCCACATACATGGTCACATACAGCATCTACAGCCAATTTATTTCAAAGGTATCAATTTCATTTATTAAATTAAATATAATTCTTTATTGTATTTATTGCACACTGTCAATCTGTTCATTTGTAGTTGGCGTATCATTATTAAACCCTGTTCAGGTCAGTCTTTATGTAAACCACTAACACCTACTACAGCCTCAGTAGGTGTTCACTGTATTTCTCTGCATATTGAAGTGTTTCTAAACGAACAAGGTCTATGGTTGTAAAGTTAAAGGGAATTTTCATCTTATAGATAGTTAAGGAAGAATTCTGAAAAATTTTGTCAGTTAAACTTCTTAAATGTGAATATTTTCTGGTTTCTCTCCTATTCAGTGAAAATAAACTGAATATCTCTGGCTTGTGACCCAACACAACATGTAAGGATGTCATTTTGAGGCTTGGAAAACACTTTATCAACACATTTTTCAGACCAAATGATGAATCAGTTAATCAAGATTGAAAATAATTGTTGCTGCTATTGAGTGAAGTTGAAGTAACTCATTATTAATACATCAAATTATTGTTTGTCATGATACAGACGATACATAACGCATGAATAAGATTAAAAATATGTTGTATGTTGCTTAGGAATCATTCCAAAAGCTTTGATCTTAATTCTAAATCTCAAATGTTTCCCATTCGTATTTATGAAGGAGGACACCAGTGTTTGAAGAATAATAATGGTCGAGTGGTTTATTTCTATTTGCAATTTTTGATTTAGTTTTATTTTTCCTCTTTGTTTGTGATTCCTGTCATTCTGCCGTCGTAACGCTGTAATTTCCCGTCGGGATGGAGAGCAGAGGCCCTGCACGACTCTGAAGTCACGGTTGATTTGTTTCCGCACCTCAGTCGACGATTGTGACCGTAATTTTGGGTTTTGTGTGCTATTAATGTAATCCATTTTAAAGTGTCTGCTCCATTATAAGGCAACTGAACCGGCATGGAATAGTAAATTAATCTCAGCCCGTAGAGACAGAAGCACACATTCGTTCCTCATATCTTTTTATCTTGGAAATGACTTTTATTTTTGTACCTGGGGCAAAGGGGGGGATGGTGTCTTAAGCTGTCTTTTAGCATATTGTCTCCCATCATACACTGAGACACCACTGTTGAAAGTGTGTCCATGTAATGTCATTAGAACCATGTTTCTGTCTTTGTTTTAGCCTTCTGTCCTCATACAGCGTTTTATGTGGTGTAAATCTCCAAATACAGAGTTTAAATGGTGTTGGAGGTACAGGGCTTTAAGTCAGAAACAGAATCTGTTTTATTAAAGGTGTAGGTTTGGTGTGTGATACTTTGGCTGCGTTCAGACAGCAGGTCTTAATGCAGAATTTGGATTTTTTTGGTGAAATCCGATTTTTTTGCATGCTGTTTCATATTACACGTTAAATGTGACTTCTATCAGTTTTCAGTATGAATTGCATGCGACTCTGAAGTGACCCACACGCGACTGATATAATATGTGACCACGCAAGCACGTACTGTGTTTACGGGAGTAAATATGTTTTTCCCGCCGCTCCTCCTCGTGGGACGCAGAATTGTGACTTTTGTTGCATTTCAATTACGTAAAGGTCAGATAAATGCGACCTGGCCGTTCAGACTGAAGTCACATTGCAAAATATTGGCTATGTATCGGATGTAGGACCACATATGAAAGTGGCCTGGGTCGGATTTGAAAAAATTGGGTTTTCGCTGTTCAAACTGTCTTTAACAGGTCGGATACAGATCACATATGGGAAAAATAATCAGATTTGGCCCACATTTGCCTGCAGTCTGAACGTAGCCATAGAGACGTCTAATGGTTAAGCTGCAGCCTGTAACCAACTGAATACATGCACACTAGAAAATTAAACTACCTTGATATTAGAACATACACTAGATGAGATCAAGTATACTGAATTTTACCACTAGATCAGGGGTGTCAAACTCATTTTCTTTCAGGGGCCACATTCAGCCCAATAAGATCTTGAGTGGGTCAGACCAGTAATATAATGGCATATAATTATAGCCTATAAATAATGTTGACTCCAAAATTTTCTCTTTTTTGGTGCAAAAAAACCCCCCATTAAATTCTGAAAATATTTACATTTACAAGCTATCTTGACAAGGTGTGAATAACCTGAAAAAACTGAAATTTCTTAAGAAAAATAAGTGTAATTTTAACAATATTATGCCTCAACGTATCATTTATACAGTGTTCAACACCCTTGATTGTTAATATCCTTAGTGTAATAAGTGTAATTTACACTTTACAAATCCCATGGGCCGAATTGGACCTTTTGACAGGCCGGTTTTGGCCCACGGGTCACGTGTTTGACACCTGTACACTAGATCAGTGGTTTTCAAAGTGGGGGTGGCCAGGGGACGCTAGGAGGGTCTCATAAAATTGGAGGAAAGATGAGAAAGAAATGCAAAACAAAACATTTTAGTGTGAATATACAGTGTAGAAACATGTTAGTTAATAATATTCTTATGCTAAACACATTTAGTAATTATTGTATAGTGAATAGAGGTAAGAAAACGTCAATATTTCTTGACATATTTTGTAGTATTATCGATGGGTTTGCAAAGGAGGGCCCCAGCCAGAAGCTAATGCTGTGTGGGATCCTTGGCACGGAAAAGTTTGGGAACCCCTCTACTAGATGAAACACTTGACTCTGCAGACACTCCCGAGTGGAACTTAATGCTCCAGTATATCTGCTCCAGTCTAGTTGGTTTGACATCTACCAACAGTTGACAACTAAGACCGCCAGAGAAACACCTGATCTGGACTAAATTATGTCTGCTGATTCCGAATCTGAAATCACAATGCCTCCATTATTAATGTGAACATGTGAAAAAGATGAGGCCGAGGTGAAGGAAATGCGCAGTATATGTGCAGCCATTCGCTGCTCTGATTCGTTGAGTCTTCTTCAGCCAATGGCACATAAGAATGCATCTGTATGTCAGAAACATATCCTAAAAGGTTGTAAAAAATAATGTCAGAGTTAACTGTGAAACCTGCGAAGTAGCTGATTTTTTGCAAAGCATAATTAGTTTGGTTCTAATGAGAAAACTGTGATGGAGTGACTCAGGGAAAGATGAACCTTGAAGTAATGGTGGACCACTGTACATCCTCCTAAATCTCACACACTGACAGATAAGTCAGATTAATTACAGTCTGGGTTTGTAAATGCTGGTGTTCGTCTGGGTGGAGGCATATGTTAGTAACTTTGTTTGTAGCTGTTGGGTGCGTTTAAAGGATGATGATAATGACTGACGAGTTCACATAGAGCTGAGCTGGTTTGTTTTCTGTCTGGAATCAGTGTATTTTTTTCTACACAGGATGCATTTTTAGTGAAACAAACATGAACATATTCACAACATTGGACATCTGAATGTAACAGCACTTGTCCTTTGATAGAAACTTTCGAAGCCTAAAAAATGTGTATGGGAAAAAAAACCAACCTGAATTTCACAAAGTTTTCCTTGTTGATGCACATATTTGATAAAATAATGCTCCTTTTGGAATAAATTAAACATCGTCTTGGATAAACAATCAATCTTTAACTGTCACTATTAGAGTTGTATAATGAACGCCACAATACCACCTTTATCCATTCCAGATCACATCATGGAAATTAACCTAATTTGCATTTTCTTATATTCAACTCAATTAAATTCAGTTCTATTCATATGGCACCAATCATTATACATGATTATCTGAAGACACTTCACAAATTCAGATTAGGCCTTAAAAACACTCTATGAAGAGGACACCACCAAATCCTGCAGGAGCCCAAGGCAACAGTGAGGAGGAAAAACTTCTTTTTACAGAAGAGTTGAGGCTCGGATGATGCAACTTTTCAGAATTTACTTCATATTCGCTTGACAATTTATGGAAACACGGCTCTGGACATGTAGCAGTTCCATTGGGTTCTGATGTTGTTCTACATTGTGGATCATGAAGGTTGGTGCATTTTTCTGGTGCGTTTGTGTTTATTCATTCATCATCTGAACCTGCTTAATCCTCACTAGGGTCGTGGGGGTCGCTTGGAGCCTATTCCAGCTACTTAAGGGCGAAGGCGGGGTACACCCTGGACAAGTTGCCAGTGCGTTTGTGTTTATGACATTTTAATAAAAAAAAAAAAAAATGCTCTGACTGTCTTAGACCATGTCATCACCTGTGGAATAATTTTATTTGTTCCTTTATTTGTTTCCACTTACAAAAATGTTGTCAATGCAGGAATAGAAATGATGTTAGGAACAGCCATCAAATCCTGCTGATTTAGAAGAACCCTGTTCACTTACATACACAGTTTACTCGTTTTCCAACTCAATGTGACACCAGGATACACATCTTTAACAGAGACCGAGAATTACAAGTCCTTTAGTTATTCGTCAGACATAGATGTTTATGGCTGCACAGTGAAATGACAATGATATAATATTCACTTCAAATTATTACAACTGTGATATACATTTTATTTTATTATGTTACATTTTCAACAAAAACATTTGCAAAATATTTCAGTTTTTTACTGTTTTGTGTAGTTTTAGGTAAACATATTTTATAATTCTAATTGTTTTGATTGTTCTACCTGTGGATTTCTTCAATGATCCACAATACTTATGAAGAAGAGTTAAAACCATAAATAACCCGTAGTTTGGCTTCTTAAATTTTGAAATGTAAGCCTTAAAAATTTAAATAAATACCTACAGTAATAACAGGGTTTAAAAAGTCTTAAAAGTGTTGAATTTACAAATCTGCATTAAACACCTTTAAAAAGTCTTTAAAAGGTTTTAAATTTTATATGGTGGGTCTTCAGTTATGTTGCCAAAAAGTTGTTCTCTGTATTGTGTTTAAATGTATACAAGCTGCAAAGAAAGTAACGTTGGTCAACTCAGTTCCACCCGTTCCAACCCAATGATTCATATTGAAATTCGGAGCCAATTATCGCTAACTTTGCAGCCCCCAGTGAGAAATGAATCAGAACGGTGGGAATCAAATTCTATAAGTCACCCATTTTTGTCAGTATTGCTGTGAAATAGGCATTCAGTTATGTTCTAAGGAGTCTTAAAAAGTCTTAAATTTAACCTGTAGGAACCCTGAATAATCATAATATTAATAATGCTAAATAATATAATAAATAATGAATAATAATGGATTCATCATGGTTGTCAGAAGTTAAACCTAATTATCATCTTAAAGGGTATGACTTAAAATTGATAAATTGGTGTTAAAACCTATAAAATTTGGTTCAATGTTGTGTTTCCACACATTGTCCGACTCCTCCATGACGGCCTCGTTTACCCCTGCTCAGCTTGTTTGGACAGTGATTTGTTCCAGCACCAGGGGGTGCTGTTTTCTTCTATATCACCAAATGGCTCCAACAGACATCTCATATACAGTATATACTCTCCATGCTTGATCTCCAGCAAATCAGATGTAGAGTAGGAAGCTTTTTCTTGAAGCCTGTGGCTGGATGGTCTGCGCTCTCCTCCTGACACAGAGCTGGATCCTAATTGCAGACTCCGCCAATGCACTCCAAGTGAAGCAGAGCGCAGGAGATATAGACAGCCTGTCAGAAACGGGTTAGAGGATGGGAAGAGGAGATAGAGATATATGAAAGGGAGAGAGGGAGGGAAGAAAGGCTTAGTCTGAGTTGGAAGATAAGGTCACCTCAGACTGTGAGCCAGGAAGGGAAAAGCCTGTCCAAAATCTCTGCTAATGAGCCCGTTGGAGCTGGCGTTCTATTTTGCTCGCTACCTACAGCCGGCGTACTTCCACGCCGCTGACATTTCTGTGGCAGCCACTGGCTACAGCTGCCTGCAGACAAGTGTTCACACACAGTCTGTGGCAGCATGACCTGACAGTCAGCAGTCAACACTTAGTTTAACTACATGACCCACCTTAAGCCAAGACACTGGACTCTTCACTTCAGGTTTGTTCAAGCACAAATCACTGCCCAAAAAAAACCAAAAAACCAGCCCCCACTTGGATTGAACTAACCAGAAGGTTCAGATCCTGCAGCGATTAATATGTTTCAGCTGCAACAAGTTCTTTAACCCTTTAAGTTAGGGGTGTCAGACATGCAGCACGCAAGCCAAAAATGGCCCTGCAAAGGGTCCAATCCAGCCCATGGGATGAATCTGGGAAGTGCAAAGCTTACACTGAAGATATTCACTGAAGACATTTTAGTTCAGGTTCCACATACAGACCAATGTGAAGTAAAATACCATAATAACCTCTAAATAATGACAACTTCAAATTTTCTTCTTGGCTTAATGTGAAAATATAATATTGCACTATGAAAATATTTACATTTACAAACTATCCTAACAATAAAATGTGAATAACCTTAACAAATATGAATAATGTGAAGTGTCTAAAGAAAATTAAGTGCAATTTTACCAATATTCTGACTGTTACTAAATGTTTTGTGCCTTTGTTGATCCACTGTGATTTGTAGGTAGTGTTAATAATAAGCTCAAACTTAATATTGTATAAATGATTCTTATTTCAGTTCCAAACTCCAAAATTTTAACAATATTACGCCTGTTAACAAATGTTAGTGTAACATTGTGTGTAATATACATGTATAAATGATAAATTGAGGTATAGTATTGTTAAAATTACAATTATTTTTCTTAAGAAATATCAGTTTTTTAAGGTTGTTCACATCTTTTTTTTTAAAAGGATAGTTAGTTTTTATATTTTCATAATTTAACGTTTTGTATTGCACTGAAACCTAGAGAAAAACTTGGAGTTGTAATTATTTATATAATGTTATGTTATTATTTTACTGGTCCGGCCTGCTTGAGATCAGTTTATAGAGAGAATAAAGATTGGACTGTGTTTCAATGGAAAAAGGTCATGTGGTCTGATGAGTCCAGCCTGTTCCAGAGGGATGATCCATCAGGGTGAGAAGAAAGGTAGATAAAGGATTACCCATCATGCCGAGTGCCTCCAGTTCAAGCCTGTGGGGGCAGTGTTATGATCTGGGGTTGATTCAGTTGGTCAGGTCAAGGGTCATGACGGTATGTGGACAGAAAATGATGGAAATAAATGTGAGATTATTGAAATGATGCCAGAGTGTTTCATAATAAGAGCTAAAGGTTAAATATTAGAGTGTGGGACTTTTTATAGCTAGTCTGTGATAATACAGCACCTACAGTATCTGTAATGTATAATACAGTTAAAGTTATAGTAGATCAGCTGTCTATCACAGACTCAGTCTTAGTATGTGTCATTTCCCCACTTTAACGAGAAGGAACATTTCAGTGTTTTGGTAAATATGAGTTATCCACCTCTTTTGCCATAAATTCAATATGATTTATGTAACTCTTATGGCAAAATATGGCTGGAGTGATGACAGCTCAAAGACTTGAAACAACTTGGGAAAATGTGGTGTTTTTTTGTTTTTGTTTTTTTTCCTGCACTATAGACGGTGTATGAATAGATTAGAAGCTCATGTCATGTCAGCTGTTATGGTTATGGTCTGTCATTTTAAAGCCTGAAGCATTTGTTCCATTGCCATGTTGTTTTTTTAGTCACAGAAATGCCCATATTTGGATAAGGGGGTGGAGCTGAGGTAGATCAAGAGGTGAAATTTTCTAACACTAACCAACTTCCTGAAACCTTGATCACATCTACTGACACTGTCATGAATAACTTCATATTTACATTTAATATCAGCATCTAAATGAATGTGAATACACACAGTTGTGGTTGATAACAGTAGTGTCAGCTGTGTATCATGAATAAACGCTGTAGATGGACTGGCTCAGAGGCCATATAATCCAAAAGAAGTGCCAACCTTAGTTTTGTAGTTAAAGGCAAATTAGGTCTCATTTTCCATTAATTCTCATTTATGACCCTGTGTCAGTGTGTAGTGGTGTATTTACCTCCACAGACCATGATGCCCTCTGGCTGTATTTTCTACTTTCCTTTTTTTTTTTTTCTTCTGTGTTCGGGGCGTCAACAGATGTGTGAACAGCATCACACAGCACATTGGAATGGAAAAAAAATATAAAAATGAAGCGACTGTGATATCTGGGCTCAGCTGTATTTAAGGTTAACTCACTTTGCTATCCCTATAGGGGAATTTCACAGCATTTTGTGTTGTTATCTTCTAAGTGTAACATCTTAAACACAACTACTGTAGAGCAGTCTGTCAGGGGAAAAATATGTCAGATTTACTCAGAACCTGCTCGCCAAAATGGCAACAATAGAAAGAAAGCATATTTTTGTATCTTATCAACAGGTCTTTTCTCAAAGGAGGATCAGTCTGCAACCTTTTGGTCCGTTTATGTTTTCCAAATGCGTTATCAACACCCACAGATGCCATTTTACTGACCTTTGTAGATAAGAACAGCAAACACACATCTGTCTTAACAATGAAGTGTTCTTGTTTTTGAGAAAACACCATATCTAGTCTATTTAGAACTGATGCAATAGTTGGTCCAAAAGACTGTTTCACATCAGTGGCAGCCATCTTGGATGTACCGCCCCATGTCAGATAAACAGTGCTGATTGGTCCCGACAGTTTTTGGCCAGGTGTAAAAGTGTCTGAATGGGAGCCAGATGCATCTGCCACAGCGAATCAAACATTATCTCTGAGGCAGATCGGTGCAGTTCTCATGCAGATATGACCATATTTCCTACAGTGTTTTAACCACTCATTTGGGTAGAAATGAAAAAGAAACTCAGTTAACCCAGTTATACATGAATTATGAGAACCTTAGTCCAGATTTTTTTTTTTTCCTGAGTATTTTTATTCCTCTTTAGACATTAAAAACAAAACAAAACAATGCAATAGAAAGTTTTTTTTTGTTGTTTTTTTTTTTTTTTTAATGAACATATTTTTCATGTAGTTACATAAATGTCCATTCAGCTGGGCACCATAAGTTTAACTTTGGAAGCAAAGAAATATGTATTTAACAAACCAATATCAGAAAATTATAAAAACTAGAAAAGTGTCAGAAAATGTCTTTTTTGCCAATTCTCTTGCAGCTTTGTTTTCAGGAAGAACTTAACTTTCAATATCTGGCCATTAATTATCATTATTTTAAATAATAAATTCTTAAAACACTGTGTTTTAGTAAAAAAAAAACAAAAAAAAAACTTGAAGTTTTATCGTATTTATTATTAGAGACAACTGTAAATGTCCATAACAAAACTTTTTGATATTTCAAAAATAAACTTTCAACTATTTTACATCTGCTTAAACATACTTTTTGCTCTTGAACATTCAGTATCCATATTATGGCTTCATATTTCCAGGTGTTTTTAGCCTTTGTGGAAGTCCCTTAAACATTTCCTTTCTACTTGTAATGGAGTTCCACATTGCTGCCGTAAAGTGTTATATAGTGTTGGAAAGTTCAGGATCTCAGCTTTCTGATGCCCTTTGAATTTTGTGGATAGCACAAATGTTCCAGGAGTTACAATAATTTGAATGCTGTAAAGTGCAAAATGTGACGCCAGAGAGATTGCAGTTTTTAAAGGGTTAAATAAGAAAATACTATGACTTAAACCTGTGCAGACATAGTGCAAAGTCCTACCACTGTGAACGGGTCCTAGCTGTACTTATGAATAATAGGGCTGAAACGTGGATGTTTTAAGATGCGATGGATCCCTCCGCCGGCTCTTTGGTGGTGGATGTCCTGCAGAGACAGAAGAATTACCAGTAAGGTACCTCTGGGTGTTGTCAGTCGTCTCTGCAGGCCTTTGCTTTCCACTGATGTGCTGTTCCTGTAGCCCACGGTGAAGCAGCTGCTCAGCGGGCTCGTAGCGCTGCACCTGTACCGCTCAGCCCAGGCTCCTGGTGACATCCTGAATTTTTGTCGTTCTCTTAAGGAAGTGCAGTCTTTGTTATTGCTTTCACACGGTAGTTGTCAGGATGACTTAGTAGTTTAAGACATTTGCGTCTGAGGTTTTGGTTCGATTCCATTACTTGCCATGCAGTGCAAATCCAAAAAGTCTGTTTGGTAAAAGCTCATACCAGTGTTTCTTTGATTCTGGGCTTTTCCCAATGTTTTTCATGAGTGACTTCATTGTGACTCAAACTCAGAACTGTAACAAACAACTATTAAAAGCTATAATTATGCTTTAGATTGGTTTAATTTAGATGGTTTTGTGTGTCTCAGACAGAGCCCGCAGTCAGACCAACAATTCCAAAGCTAATGGTTTTACATTTACAACCATACAATTCTGGGCAAAATTCTCATTCCACCTTAAGATTTGTTTTTTCGAGGATCGAAATGATCATACATGTTTATTTCTCATTCTCTTTTCTTCACATACAACAAGAAAATACAGGAAATATGCACAGCCTTTAAAGACACACAAAATAAACGATAGTAAATGTCTTGTAAAGGTTAAAGTTACTATTTATCGTGACCTTTGACCCCATGCCAATAAGCAGAACAAACAATTAGAAACATCTGACATTTGTTGAATGAAACCTGGTATAACACAGCAAAAAATTAATGCCGTAAATCTCATATTGTCTGAACAAAAGAGTTAAAGGCAAGTTAAGCTCAAAATACTCTCACTGGTTTATAGAAGGTGTTTTTTCCTTGATGCATCATTTATGATGAGAGTCTGTATACAACTCAAAAGTAACACAGGAGTCATGTAACACATTACAATTCTGAGACAGTAATATTTGTAAGTTAGGGGATTACTTTTAAATAACAGTAACAAGTCATCTGTAATGGATTACATTTTGGAAGTAACTTGTACAATACTGTAAATAAGTGAATTTTGGTTGTAGATACTGGTTGTCGACATGGGCGTAGTGGGTGTGGAACACTGACGGTTGTGATGCACGTTGACAAAACAGGACATTCTAAGGTCTAATGTGCTTTACAGAGACTTCTGCTTTAAGATGAATCAGTCTCGTAATAGCGGCTAAACAGCTGTCTTCGAGAATCACACATTCAGCCTTGAACTTACTTTCTCTCAGCATGGGGTCTTCACAGAAATGTCAGAAAGAATATTTTCTCTGTCACTGCTCCGTGACATTTTCTCACACTCCAGCCAAGATGGAAAATATCTGCAGTCAAACTCCTTTAGCGGTAAAAGCGATGAAGTGTGCTTTGCGGACAGCTTTAATATCAATACATTGTTTAATTTTCCAGCAAACTTTTTCCTCCCTTTTTCACTATGTTAAAAGGTCTGTTTGTGGTCGCCATCGTCCTGCTCTAGTGTTTGGAAGCCATTACTTCATAACCGCAGCGGGCGAGGCCAGCAACCGACTCCTGGCATTCCCATTATTACCAATGAGCGACTGATTTGACCTCAGTGACTGAGCTGTGGTCCGATGTGAAGCATGCAGTGCGCAGCGGGGTGTTTATTTAGGTGTTTGAGCAGTTCTCGGCTCAAATAAATATCACATTTGCGTTGATAACCTTTACTTAAACATCTGTCCGCTTTGGGTTTGTTTGCCTTTCTGGTCTGGGAGGAAATAATCTGAACGACAGACTTTCACCGAGCGAGTCGACTCGTACAGTTTGAAGCTGCGTCTCGGTTAGAAGGTATTTGTTCTTTGGTCCAGGCCGACATCTAATGGGGTTTGCTTTTTTTGTGGTTTCCTTTTAGAATTCTGAATTCAGGCTGCAACTCCATTTATATCCAATTTATGCAAAAAAAAAAAAGAAAAAAAGAAAAAAAAAGCTCCAATCAGTCTGAGTAGGTCGGCTGGGCTGCTGCTGTTGTCAAGGGCAAATTATGGGCTTTTTTAAGTGGTTTGTCGTGATGGAGCTGAACTCTGCGCTGGAAGCCGTCACTCAGGCCTATTGTGAGCAGCTGTGTTGCTATAGTCACTGTGGTCTTTTTGAAGAGGCTGCACATACACATTGCACAACATGCACACACCACCGCACTGCGTGCTCACAAAAACACAGGTCATGTAGCAAAACTAATGTGGGGATAATTGTGTTCTGGGTTCACAGCTGGCCCCGCCCCCCTCTACGTGCCTTATCCAGAGAATTCAGAGCTCACTGCTTCTCGGGTGTTTACCAAACAGAGCTTTAGAAATGGTTTCCAGACAAAGCGGCAGGCTCAGTGTTTCAGGTGTAGTCCACTATAGAATAGAATAGAATAGAATAGAATAGAATAGAATAGAATAGAATAGCCGCAAACATCTAAAGTGCAAAAGTCTCTAGAAAAATATCACTGTATGAAGACTGTATAAAAGACTGTATAGGTTGTATAAAAATACATTTAACCACTTGTTGGTAAAAGCTGTACTTGAGTCAATATAACAATGCCACAACAGCAAATAACATAATGTGATGACAGCTACAGAAATAAGTGGATTATTCACTAAGTGACAGATTAGATGTCAAGTAATAAATCACATCAGTGATTTATTACTTGACATCATCATGTTTCATTAGCCTTTACATTAATTATTACTTTTAGACCATAATGATAACTGCTGTCATAAAGCCTTTCTACTGTTGTCCCACAACCAGAAAACGAGTTCCTGTCAGTAATATAGACTATGGTGACTGACTGTGGTCCATTTTTACCCCTCGGCCGAGGGGTAGTGTAATCGTTTGGTCGTCTGTCCATCTGTGTGATGGAGAACACTTTACTTTTTGGTCCAACTCTCTATCATTAATACAAGATCTGAGTTCAAAATTAATTCAACATTGGATGGAGATAAATGTTGTGACATTTATTGTGACATTACATGAGTTGAATGTGTCTAAAATGCAAACCAACAAAATACTGTGACTTTTTTGGCAAGGCTGTGTGTATACAATTTGATAATTGCTTGGAAGCAGGTGGTAATTATTAGAATACCAGGGTGCTTCCTATCCACAGTATGTAAAGACCTACACGTAAACCAGCAGCATCAACATGTACTAACAATAGACATGTTATAAAACTGGTACATACAGATGTACTTTTTCATCAGCTCAATAATAAAAAAAACAAAAAAAAACCAAAAACAAAATTAATGAATGCGCAATTATCAGTCTATGAGTCATCAGACTGAGGTTTTGTTGACTCTGATGGGTATTTACGGTGTATTCATATTAAGGGTATCTAAGCAAGACTAAACTTTGTCTTTAGTATTCACAGATTCACCTTACACTTTACATTTACTTTTCTGTCTTCTAAACATCTGTCTGTTACTAAAAACGAGTTGGAAACCCAATTTTTAAAAAAAGATGCTACCTTTGGATTTGTTTGGTATCTTGTATGTACCAGATCTTGCACTTTAAAAAGTTGCTTCTGACCTAAACTACATTGCTCTTTAAACATGTTGTCAAACTGCTGTTATTATTTTGTGTTATTGCTAAATTGCACTGGTGTACATTTTTTTTTTTTAGAAATGATCTGCCTCAGAGATTAAATGTGCTAAATGTTATGTATTTTAATAAGATTAATTGGAAAACAAATGACCAAATTGCTGGTTTGCTGATGTTTTCAAGGTATATGATAAAGTGTTACTCCACATATATATTGGTTTATGTACATTTATACAATAGATTTATAAACCTCCACTTGATAGAACCTGTACAGTGAGTGTATTGTCATGTGCAGACAGTGTTTTGAAGTAGATCTGGTAGCTCTGAGACAAATAGTCCTTTGGAGTAAAACCCACTCTATCATTAATTCTCGAATATCACATTTTGACCCAAGACTATATCTTGGAAACTTCCGCCAACCAGCATTTATGACTTGTGAAAATACTACTAATACATATTTAAGCACGTTGAGGCAGAGCAATATGAGCATTCATTTATAGTCACATCTGTGTTTTCCTGATGGTAAATGATGAGTCCTTTTATCTCCATTTTGGTCTCCACCAACTTTGGGAAACATACTGTGTCTAATGGAACATAGTCAGACCAGTGGAGCTAAAGGGATCTCCTGAGTCGATTTTTAGGTCTAGTACAGTTTACAGTTTGATATAAATGACCATTTTCTTTCACTTATTCCCAGATTTTCTCATCCACTGCTCTATAACCACATCTCCAGCTCCATGTTTCCAACTCTTGACGTACTCCTGCATCTGTCACATGCAGAAAACATCTGTCAGGAGGTCAGCGGGACTCTGACCTCTGTTCATGTGTGTTTTCAGGCCGCTGACCCAGGAGGAGATCGCCCAGCGCAGAGAGCTGGCCAGACAGAGGCATGCTGACCGGATGGCAGCCGATCAGTCAGCAGCAGACCTGGCAAAGTCAGAGAGTACGACACAGGATGGCCAGCCGGCTGTACCCGGTACAGGTATCAGAGCAGTCTCCGCCCTGTTTCACTCATTTCCATCAAATCTCCACCAAAGGGTAATGAGGGTATTTTGACTCTGCAAATAGGCGGCTAGTGTCAAGTTCAGAACATCTTCTTTGTCAGATGCTTCAGGAGCAGTGTTTCCATTTGTCACTGAGAAACAGGGCCAAAAAATATGATTACAGTTTTTCAGTGTCAGTATTTATCATAATATACAGTTGGAGAGTGAATGTCTGTCATTTTACATGTAAAACAAAATTGAGAATGCTATGCCTTTTAATTTCTCGAGACTAAGCAAAGCAAAAAAAACAAAACAAAACAAAACAAGAACGCTGTCCACTGCAAAAAGCATTCCACAATAAAATCTATCTGAAAATACTGTTGCATTATGATGATTCCAATCAAAACAATTATTTCATGTCAAAAAGCCAAAACTTTTACTTTCCAGGGTTTCAGTAGGTTAAGGTGCATTAAAAAACAAAAAGCATATAATAGGAAATATAATAATAATACCATTGAAAATAAACAATTAAACCTGAGTAAAACAATCAATAATAAAAAAGACAACCACATGCACACACACACACACACACACAGGTGGAGATATTGCACAATGAGCTCTGAAAATATTCAGTTTATCTGCAATTATTGCTTCAGCATAAAAACTGCTGTAGAGTCTGTTTGGGTTTTCACCTTCCCAAGAGCAACAAATAACTATTCGACCACCAATTAATCAACATGGTTAAATAATTACAACAAATTATAATAGGCATGATAACATTTTGACCTATAACATAATAAGTCATTTTACTCCTGGTCTTGGATGCATTAACTTGTGGGTGGAACCTGTAAAAATATGAAAGCACATGCATTTCATCTTTTTAAAAAAATCTTTTAGTACTTTTATCAAACAGAAAGATGGTAAACTAACAGTTTGATGGCACTGATAACTTTATTACATTGTGTCATTTAAAAAAGCTCTTGTGTTGTTTGTGTCACATCCTAAAATGTGAAAATAACAAAATTAATTCAATAAAGAAATTATTTCTTAAATTATCAGGCCAGTGGATGGTTAGGAAATAGTCTGGATAGTAACTTTTTTTGGAGAAAGGAGGGGAAAAAAAACACTAGCTGAATCTAAAAATGAGCAAAAAAAAAAAAAACAGTTTTCCTAAATTTTTACTCTTGGTTGAGGTGTAAAAACTTTTATGTTACAATTTCTGTCAACCTGCATCACCCTTTTCTAGAAGCCATACCTCCATAGTAGTGATCAGTGGTTATTTTGTTTAGATGTGTCAGCCAGGATGGAGAGTCTGACGGTGAAAGAGGCGAAACCTGAGGAGCAGAAGGAGACTTTCATTGCGTTCGCCAGAGTCTACAGCGGTGTGGTCAAACGTGGACAGAGAGTATTCATACTAGGACCAAAGTATGACCCGGCCCAGGGTCTGAGCATGGTAATTACACAGTCAGCGCTCACAGCACCTCCTTTACCACCTTTTCTGTGTGTTTTCTGTGTAGTCATTGCTATTATTGCATGTACTAGATCTACACTATATAGACAAAAGTATTGGGACTGAATTCAGGTGTTTCTTTTCTAACAGGGGTCTGGGATACAAAACAATAATGATAAATGTCATAATATAGTTTTATA
>JAPQRQ010000018.1:203116-216964 GCA_037367365.1 Apogon talboti | reverse complement strand
AAGTATTTATATTGTTTACATTTGTAAATTTTTGCTTAGTAATATTTAAGTTATTTATATTGTTTATATTTGTAATTTTTTTGTTAATATTTAAGTATTTCTATTGTTTATATTTGTAATTTTTTGTTTAGTAATATTTAAGTTATTTACTTGTTTACATTTGTAATTTTTTGTTTAATAATATTTAAATTATTTACATTGTTTACATTTGTTATATTACTGGTGACATTTTATGCTTTGGCCCTGAGTTGTATTCAAAATAAAATAGACACAACAAAATAACAAACACTTGATGTAAAAAAAAAAAAAAAATAGTCGTTTAGATTAGTCGACTAATCGAAAAATTAGTCGAAAGATTAGTCGTTAGAAAATTAGTCGTTAGTGGCAGCACTAGTTATTTATCACACTAACTGTGATAACCGTGCAATATATGTTTTTTTTTTCTTGTTTAGATTCTCCACTAAAATTACTTAGAAATGCTTATTCAGGGTTCCTGCGGGGTCTTAAAAAATCTTAAAAGTCTTGAATTTTCAAATCTGCATTTAATACCTTAAAAAAGTCTTTAAAGATATTAAATTTGATATGGTAGGTCTTAAGTCATGTTGCCATAAACTTGTTTGCCATTTTATGTTTA
The DNA here is from genome assembly GCA_037367365.1 of Apogon talboti. Classification (NCBI taxonomy): domain Eukaryota; kingdom Metazoa; phylum Chordata; class Actinopteri; order Kurtiformes; family Apogonidae; genus Apogon; species Apogon talboti. The sequence continues at coordinate 216,330 of JAPQRQ010000018.1, read as the reverse complement.
AATGTGTCTGGGAAATGTCCAAACTAGAAAGAAAGCAACATTAGTCAAGTCAGTTCAAAACCGACAATTTATATTGAAATTAGGGACCAATTATCTCTAACTTTGCAGCCCCCGGTGAGAAATGATCACAGCACATTCAGTGCTGTGTACAGTATGTATTTAATATTCAATTTCAAATAAATACATTTTCCTAAATGTATCATGAATTTTTGCTATACACCCGTGAAACAGGCTGTCAAATGAGCGTTAAATTTTATTCTAAGTAGTCTTAAAAAGGTCCTAAAATGTCTTAAATTTAACTTGTAGGTAACCTGTTATTTTACTCTATTCATTTGTCTTATTCTACTTATAGATTTCTGAATCATAAATCGCAGTTTTGGAGTAAGACCTCAGAGTTTTGTTATTTTGATTTATTAAATATGGTGAAAGACATTTTCATTTAGTTTTTTTTTTTCATTTAAATGAAACAAAATAAGTACTAAATCACATTACTAAACAAAATACGAAGAAGAAAAGATGTATCTTTAGTTCCACTGCGGACAGAGCTGTTTCTGACTGACTCACTGTTGTGTAGGAGCTGAGTCGACTCAATGTAAACGTAGGATTCTGCTGTTCTTGTGTGTCTTTAAATCTCTGGGTGATCGGGAGGGGGGAGCACCAGAACCAGGCTGAAGGTGGGTCAGTTCAGAGCAGTGTAAAGTTAGAAAGTCACTGGCCTAAATAGACATCCAGCTGAGAGGGCTGTGTGTGCGTCTATATACAGTATGTGTATATGTGTGTGTGTGCCGCGGCATCCAGCCCTCCAGGACCAGCCCATAACCTACATTTCCTGCCTACCTCCATTGTTTCACCTCTGTATACAGCGGTGACCTGGTCTCTGGCTCTGATCCAGGACCAGGCTGACCTCACCCTGCTGCAGACACGCCGGCAGCATCTCCTCAGCCAATAGATGGCGAAAGTGAGAAGTGGAAGTGACAGGGACGGCCGCTGTAGCAGTGAGGCTTCTGCCAGACAAAGAGCAGCAGAAACAAAGGCTGCAACCAACGTACTGCTGAGGAAATATCACCAAACACCAGAACCGGAGTGGGAGTCACTAACTGCCGGCTGCACTAAACATTTAACAGAGGATACAGTGACAAAAGAGGAGGAGGGGTCACACTGGAATACACTTTTACTGCTTATAAAGCCAGCTCTGGGTGATGAAATACACTATATGGACAAAAGTAGTGTTGAATTCAGGTGTTTCTTTTCTAACGGGTCTGGGATACAAAACAATGACAAATGTGTATAATATAGTTTTATTTTGTGATAAATATCATTGCATTGGTTAGTTTTGTTTAAATTGTTTTAAGTTTTTTTATTTTTGTTTTTATTATGCATGGCTGATTTTAAATGTTCTACCTCCAAATTTCTTAAATATTTTTCGTGCTCTGACTGTAAATGATCATTTTCTACCACAACTAACTATCTACTTTCTATGAGCTGCAGCCATGATGTAGCCCAATATTTTTGTCCATATAGTTTATGAACATCAAGATTTCTTTAAAGTTTAATTCTTTTTTTTCATGGAATCTCATGTGAATTAGTCAGCAAAACTTCAAACATTCGTGGAAAAACTACACCTGACATATCTGCATTTCCATACACTGGTTCACGTGAATAAATTAGACTACATGTTGTTTGTCAGATGGAGGCGATGAACGTTACGTCTCACATTTTTTTAATTGAACACAGCAGAAGCAGATCATTTTGTCTGTGTTTATCCCATGGTTTATCAGCTGATCAGACACATAAGTTGAATGTTTGCAAAGAAATTACCAGATAAACAGCATGTTTCCATTTCCAATTATGCATATTAGATCTTTTATCGAAGGAACCAAAAAACTAACTTTGCCATTTACAATAACAGATTGTAATGCAAAACTTAAAATGTCAATGCCTCAGAAACCTACTCAATTAACTCTGCTTGGTTTTCTATGTAAGGCATTAGATGTCGATTTCTGCTCCACAGTGACTTTTCCAAGGTCACTATTGCAATGAATGCTTTCAAAATTCTTTTATGATAAGAAGTTGAATGACTTACGAGGACTGAATCACAGAATAATACCAGTGTAAGCAGCAGCTCTCCCTTAGGCATCAGTGTAGAGGTAAAATTAGAAAATAACTGATGACTCTATGCAAATTTTTATGGTTTACACAAAGGGCCGGATGAGAAAGGCATCATTCTTTCTACTTCATCACCTTAATATGATTTGATCTCAGTTGGATTTTTATAAATTATATGTGAATTAAACCTGAAGAACTACTAATAGTGTTGGCTATAAAAAAATGTTTTATTCACCACATATTACACATCACATTTTAAAAACAGCGATGAGAATACAGATCAAGAAAATAATAAAATAGTCCCATTGTGTCTAAAGCTGCTTGATAGTTGTTTTTTTTTAGTGTAACTGGGAAGAAATTGCATAATTAACTCTCTATACATTGTCATTCAAGTGGTCTGAGAGGATATGAGACCTTTGCATCTACTCTTTGCTTGTGTTTTCTTTAGAAAATCTACCACATGCATGTGTTTTCATGTAGGTAAGATAGTCAGCTCCAGGACAACCTACTTCACCTACTGCTAAAGTACATGGAGGAGAAAAACTAACTACAGGTCAACAACTCCAGCTGCAGTTGTTCTATAGAAGAACTTTATTTCACTCTAAATATCGACCAACGTGTTTCTATAACTATACAAGTGTTTCTGGAGTGGTTGACCTGTAGGTAAGAGGTTCAATACTTGATTGACACATGGAATTACCATTGACTGATCTGCTGTCACATGCACCTGCTCTATTAATAGAAAAGTGGCTTTTATTGTGCATAATGTCTTGAAAAACATAGTCTTTTGATTTTGGACTGAGAGGAGAAAGTTGCAGCTGCAGCTTTATTTTCACGGCATTCACTTTTTTCAGCATCTAAACTATAAGAGTAATATAATGCTGTCAAATAGTGGTTGTGTTTCACCGTTCACCGTCTTTCAAAGTGGAATCTATAATCTGAATCAAAATGTTTTAACCCATGAAGACCCAACCACTGGCGACCAAAGGCATCTACATGATCTAATCTGTTTAATACCTGTTGATCCACTAATCCTATCAATACATGTAAATAATTAGTGTAAAATGCAGTTTGTCATTTTTTCATGGTCATCAGATATGACCGATTTGGATGCTCAGAGGATCCGTAGTTACCGTGGAAACATCTTCTACAACATTGGGCCCTTTCGCACTGTAGGAACTTTTTGCAGTTCCTATAACCTTTTCAGTACCTAGGCCCTTTTTTCGCGTATTCGGACAGCATAGGAACTTGGAACTACGGACCACAGTTCCTAGAACCATTTTAGCTCCTACTCCCAGGCAGGGTCTTTTGATGGTTCTATAGGAACTCATATGATGTAGGTGTTTGGTGATTGGTCGAACTCAGGCCACGCCCATTACCAGATTTCCACGTCTTGCAGAAGCGGGAGTGCATTATGGTGAATATAGCACGGCCGTGGTTTGGTCATAGACATGAGTCCTGTTGGTTTTCTACAACAGTATACATCAGTTTATACAACAGTTCTACAAATGCCATTTATTAGCACCTCATGTGGCCTTTTCGGCTTTCCTGTTGGTGCGTCATCTGCAGCATTTCCACTTCTTTGATCCACATCTCTGTGAACTTCTGAGCAGGGAACGAACACACGTCTGGTCCATTAACAGCGATCAGGAGAAGACTGTGTCAGTGGACACGTTCATTCTGTTGTTCATCAGTGAGGATGGGATTTATGACGCTAAATCCCTGTTTGCACTCTGCTGCTAACATGGGGAGTGTTGAGACAGCACAAAACACTTTACGGAGATTGTCTGGGACTCCGTGGCATTTATATTGTATTATACTGTATATTATTCTGTGGGGGTCTTTCAAATGCCGACTCATATTTTGATCATAAATAAAGCTCATTTGCCATCCCTGTGCTTGTGCGAAAGTTGGGCCGTGCATAAAAGCACTTTGGCGGATGCAGAATACGATTGCATCACACCGGTCTCTACCATGGTTCCTTACTGCCTGTGCACATGCAAAACGAAAAAGTTCCCCCGGGGGAGAGTAGTTCCTAGACCTAAATTCAAGGTGGACAGTTCTTAGAGCTTCTCCGTCTGAAAGTGCCTATTGATTCACCAGTAAAACCCATGGAGTTGGATCAATGACAGTGGATGGGCACACTTGTTTTTATGATCAGTTACTGAAATGTTTGCTGAAAAAGTCACATTTTCTTCTTCTTCTTTTGTTTCTGATACAATAATCCTCAACTTTAATCTGAGCTTTTATAGACATCTACATGATCAGTAAATTAAATATAGGAAAGTACATAATTTTCAATGAAAAACGCAAAATATCGAGGATAATATGATAGTAAATGATGGTAAATCACTTAAGAAAGGGGAAATCGAGAGAAAAATTTATTTGAAAACTGCCACAAAAGTAGCACTGGGTCTTTATGGTTAAACCAGATTGTTAGTTTCCAGAAAGAGATGTTCAGTGTGTTCAGGTGTTACCCAACTGGTAATAATATCATCATTAACATCCCTCTGTACAGACACAGTGGGAGTAGAAGACAAAGTTATTGCTTTGCTTGACAGGACAAAAGAGAACGTTCCCTCTTGTGCTTCCTTCACCAGTTAAACAGATTTTCTGTCAGTTAAGGAGTGCTTCTTTGTCTTGTTCTCCTCTTCCTCGGCTGAGTCAGCTTTATTCGCTACTGTTGGAATGGTTGGCATGACTCTTACTTACCCATAAAGACCCAGTGCTACTTTTATGTCCATTCTCAAATTAATATTTGTCTATATTTGACCTTTCTTAAGTGATTCATCAGCATTTATTCTAACATTAACCTCTGTGTTTTGTATTTTTTCAGTGAAGATCAGGTATTTTCCACTTTATAATTCAGTGATCATGTAGATGTCCATACAAGCTTAGATTACAGTTGAAGGCTATTACAGTATATCAGAAACAAAGAAAACTGAGGCAAAAGTGACTTTTTCAATCAAATCTTTCATTATCTGAACATAAACCCAGTGTGTCCATCCACTGTCATTGATCCAACTCCATGGGTTTTACTGGTGAATCGATGTTGTAGAAGATGACAGTGTTTGCATGGTAACTACAGAGCCTCTGAATGTCCAAATGGGTCATATCTGATTACCGTTAAAGATGACAAACTGCATTTTGCACCAATTATTCACATGTATTGATAGGATTAGTGGATCAACAGGTATTAAACATTTTTGATCAGTAGGTGATTTTGTTCAATGGTGGATGTTTGGGTCTTTATGGGTTAAAAAATAAAGATGAAATATTAACAAACGGAGTATTGATAGCGAGTTTTTCCATCAATTTAATTCCGATTTATAAGTTTCTAATTCAGCGTCACTTTTGTTAGAATACCTAAGTTTGAGTACTAATTTTGCTTCAATATGAAAGAGTTTCTCCAACAAATAATGGTCCAAACACAAAGCCACAATAGTCATTATAATCTAGAATCACTTCTTTATATTTGCACAACAGTAGTGGATATAAACATGCATCAATTCTCATTTTCTTTTGCCAGTTTTTCAAGAAAGCAGTTCAGATTTACAGTTAATTCCAATAGATGGACACCATTGTCATCCTGAAGGAGACTTAAAAAGTAGTAAAAAAGAATGTATTTAACAGTGTAAACAGTGAGCTGATGTTGATTTGTTTAGTAAGAGGTACACCTTGACATTTCAGCCTCCACTTTGAAGGATATATTTTGTGAGTCACACATCTGTCTACATGCCAAGACTGGAAAAAGAAATACATACAGTATGTAGTCTGGATGAAAAAAAAACAGAAAAAGAAAATGAGACGAGGCTCTGTGGAGTTGCTGTTTTTTTTTTTTTTTCTAAGTCTTAAAATAGTCAAGACCCTGATTCCCATAATAATAGTCCAAAAGTCAACAAGGGTCTGTTGTGCTGAAGTGGAAATTCCAGACAGCTTAATAGTGTTGCGATTGCACTGACTGTATTATTGAAAAGGAACAACCGGATGTTTCTCCAGCCGGCCCCATCAGCCCTCCATCTCTGGCCCTACCTTGATTAGAACCACACATGTTACAGCTGTTCAGTGTGATTAGCTTTTTATATTGGTCATTTCTGCTCTAATAGCAGGCAATTTACCCTCAGCAATCTGCAACAGATGCATTTCCTCTCTAATGCTCTCATATGCAGCTTTTTATAGGAGAAAATATGTCGAGGGCGGAAAAAGTCATGCAATCCAGATTTTAGAACCTGTAGTGGTGGCATGTGCAGATTCACTGTTCAATGAGGAAATGTAGACTGGGATTATGTTAGTTTTACACTAAATAAATTGGTATAGAGATTCTAGAGGTTTGGATGAAGCTTTACCTTCTCTCAAACCTGTCTAGAAACCATTAATACCTTATGTCCAAACACTATAATGTCATTGTCTGATAATACTCCATATCAGGCTTTTGTTCATCTGGCTTCAGTGAGTTTTTTTTTTTTTTTTGTTGTTTTTTTTTGTGTGTGTGTGTCCATATTGTAGAACAGATTGGCACCCACCAAGGTTATAACTACATACATGCATCTTCTTTAAAAAGCAACTCATTTTTAGCTTAAGCTATTTTTAGCAATTTCTTCAAACATCTTCTCTGATGAAACTACTGGTCAGATTTATTTCAAATTGTATATGTAGCTTCCATGGGATAATGTCTACAAAGTTTGTTCACAGTTTTGAGAAATTTAGATTTTTACATTTTTGACAAATTTTTGAAATATTAAAAATGTGCCTTTACTTATAATGTCCATATTTTGATGGCTTATAACATGGAAATGGTTGGAGATATCAATATAGTTACTGTTGAGCACTGATAGGAAGTCATATATGGACTTTCATTTGGTTTCATGAACCTTGACATTGACTGACCTTGAAGGGTCAAACTCAAGGTCACCAATGTCTAGATTTCAGAAATCTTTTTCTCTGAAACTCCTGGTTGGATTCATTTCAAATGTGTTTTTTAGCTTCCTTGGAACAATGTCTACAAAGTTTGGTCACAATTCTGACAAATCTAGATTTTTGAATTTTTGATGAATTTTCAAATGTTAAAAATTGCCTTTACTTATGGTCCATATTTTGATTGTTTATAACATGGAAATGGTTACCGATATCAATATGGTTACTATTGAGGACCGATAGAAGTCATATATGGACTTTCATTCAATTAGTTGAGTTCTCCTCCAGTGAAAGTACCACACACTTCTACTGGGAGATTGATCTCCTGCATCCAGACCACAGGACTCTAACATAGAGACAGAACCTGACAACCTTGCAGATTCAACTTATTGACTCTTGATAGAACATACAGGTGAGATACAGGGCAATTGCTCCTATTTTTGGAGTTTTTGTCCATATTTTAGAACAAATTGGCATCCACCAAGGTTAAAACCACACAAATACATTTTTTTTTTATTTTTAACTATTTTTTTTTTAATTAGTATTTTTATTGTATGTTCACAGATGCCTTTCCACTGCTCTGACAATAGATAATAAAGCCATTTCTGATTCTGGTTTATCATTATTCCATTTTTGGTCCTGAATGAAAGTTGAAGAAAACAGATGATGGTTTTAAGTTACTGGTAAAAGTCATAACAATGTGAAAACCCTGCAGATGAAAGACGAAAGATTTTTACCATCACAGTGAAACTATTTCTTTATTGACACATTGGACCAGAAAAACCCTGCGTCTCCATGGCTCAACATTGTCAGTCCGGCTTTAAAAGTCGGACAGTTTGGAAATAAGTGGCTTGTATTGTCAGAAAGCAGAGCGCAGCTTTAGTTTATCCTTGAGGCTGTGCTGGTGCTTTTTCAGCCTTTAAAGCCTCCAGTGGCTTGTGAAACTCTATACAACACACAGACTCGTACTCTCACACAGACACACAAACACCTCGCAGTCTGAGACACCTGTACCGGCCTCATGAAAAGGACTCACATTCCTACTCACCACTTACCACAAGTTAGAGACGGAATAGAAATTATTTATAATGGCATAGATTTGCACTCTGATTTTGTAAATCTACACTAGAGCTTCAATGATTAATTGGTTAGCTGTTTAATACCTAGTTTGAGTGATGTGTTTTGTTTTGGGGGTTTTTCTGCACAAAAAAAGAGTCTAAATTCTCTTGATTCCAGACTCTTGAGGCTGCAGAAGGAGGAATCAGGGCAAAAAAACACCAGAAGTTGAAAATGCGAACCTCCTTTCTGCAGCTCACAAATCAAAAGATAAACTTTTAACCCTTTAAGCACCAGGGTTGCAATATTGCAACAAAGTTTAGTAAGTACGAAGGTAAAGTTTAGAAATCTTGATATCAAAATTGAATCTTTTTTTTTTTTAAAAACTCCACTGCCTAAAGGTTTAACATAGATGAACCTGACATTTTTTTACGCTGTTATGGTAAAGTGAAGCCACTTTTCCAAACTCCTGTGTGTAGATGTGGAGTAAAGCAGTAGAGTTACATCCAGGTCTGATCACCGATTGGTAACAACTGTGATTAGACAAAATTAGGGCATCATGGGGTAGATTTTGACAGAAAAGGAGTAGATGTAGAAGTCTTGTGTCCACTCTGACCACTTTGATTACATAACAGAGTTATGGAATTTTTGCCAAGGTGCTAAAAACTAGCAAGCACTGCAGCACTGCAGCTCCAAATATGTACTGTAACTTTTTCTGTCTAGAAAACTTTTGTTGAATATGCCATTTTCTAATGAATAATTGATACCTCAAGAAAATCATTGACAAATTAATGCTCAAACAACACAAGACCTATTTTTAAAAATAATACATGGCATCGGAAAGCTAATGCCATAAATCTTATATTGTCTAAATAAACGGGTTAAAGCCATGTTAAGTGCAAAGGGAGGTCACACTAAATATGACCACTTTGGTGTATAGAAGCTGTTATCTAACCTGAAACTTTCTTTTTTTCCTGCTGTTCATACTTCATATCTAGCAGATTGGATCTAATCTCTCAGAGAGAAATGCATATGTGTAGACATTAGAACAAATATAACAAATATAAACACAAATTCTGCGTTTATATAGGGTTTCTGAAGTAAGACAGTTGTTCCTTGACAGATTCCAAAAACCACGGCTCACTTTGACCCATAATAGTGGATTTTATGATGGTTTTAAAGTAAGTTGAAACACCAACCATTACCATAGAACAAATAGATCTTCCACTGTCTACCATGTTGCGCCTCCATGTTTCTACAGTAACCTTGACGGTAGCAAGTCCTGTCATGTTTCAGCATTAACCTTGAGTTCTCCTCCTTGGAAGGGGATGGTGAAAGTGTGTTGTCTTCATCTAGTTACACTGTGCAACCTCATCACAAGATGCGACTAAATCCTACACTGGCTAAGACCAATAAACTGCACCTTCAGTGTGTGAAACAAGGCTTTGAACATATGCTTCAGTGTCAAAATAGTTTGCAGGCCAGTGTGCTAGCATGTTAGTCTATGGTGTTTCATCAAGGGATTACAAATACAGCTGTAAAGTGAAAGACAATCCAGTGGGTAATGGAGAAACCAACACTCTGTAATGATTTAAGGATTTAGATGAAACACACTGGCATCCAGAGCTTGAATAAATGGAAAGCACAGACTTCCCATTAATACACGCTGACACTCATGGTTTAGCCGTCTTCTCTCCACCTCCGTGTGATCGGCTCTTTAAATTTCACTCTGTGATCCGGGTCTGAGAGGCAGCTGGTTTGACCGTTTCGATCCTAACGGGGGTTCATGTGTCCAGAGCTCGGCCCTAATGCCTATGTAAACAGATCCAGGCAGGGATTACGATATGAAATGTGACTTTATAGGCAGTATTAGGTTTAAAGTCTTCACGTTTTGGTGGAGGTTTAGATCGAATCGTGAACAATAGAAGGAGCAGCAAGAAAGGATTGGCTGTCCATCAGGCTGCTTTACTTTTTTGAATATAATTTTGTGACTGACAACACTAATATGTTAAACAATTTTGATATTATAGGACATATTTTATAATATACCATGACAACTTTTCTGCTTGTTGTAAAAAAGATCCTTGATTTTAGACACATTCAGAAGATTTAGTTAGATATTTGTTACTCCAGTCATAAACATAATCATATTGTTAGTAAAGAGCATAAGTTTTAGACTGTAGTATCCATTTTCCCTAATGCGATAAAACAGTAAAGATTAATTTGCCAGTATTCTTTATTTCTAATACATGAGGTACCTAGCATTAGCATTAGCACACATTAGCATCGCAGGGCACTCAGGGCCTAACTCCAAATCTTCATCAGCACCGTTGTCAGGGGCACTGGGAGGAGAATTAACCCATATGTACCTGCTTTTAGTGGTGGGGGAGACGGGAGACTAGAGAACAGTTAAACTCGATGCAAAAAGGCTCCACTTGAGAATTAAACCCTAAAACCTGTTGTTGTGAATTGGAATTGCTAACCTCTGCTCCACCACGCCGCTTAGAGATTGGATGAATGAGCATGTCGTGTCTTGCTGTCCACCTGGTCAGCCTTTTATAGGACTTGTTTACTGTTTTGCTGTGTCGGTAGGCTAGCATTAAACTTACCCATCAGTCCCAAACTCCCAGATCTCCAATGGGTGACAACTGCAGTCACTTGCGTAGCCACATTTTATTAGCTCTGCACTAGTTCTGTAGATCGGTCTGGCACCCACTCCAGTTTCATTTCTGAACAGATGTAAAAGTAATGTAGGTTGTTTGGTAGGTAGGATAGAGAGCAACAGCCTTAATAAAATGGCAGAGAGAAGGGTTTTAATTCACCATGTGCAAATACAGAGGTGAGTCATAGTACTGAAATGGTTACATCTCGGCAAAATAACACACTGCATTTGTCAATTATTTTCAGGGTGTACTTGCTGCCCGGAGGTGATTGTTCTTTCAGGACTGTAGGCAGGAGAAGGCCAGTCCTGCTATTGGGCAACTGAAAAAGAAAGTATTCCAGCAGAGGAATACATCCTGTGAGCCAGATACCTGTGTATAATCCATGGTCGTGGTTCCACAGGCAGGGTTGACCAATCGGATTGGACGGGGCTTTTCTAGATATCCTGTTTCTACACAGGAACACATAAACATGCAAACAGTGCTCTACTATCATTGTCACAGACACTTTAACATGTAATCATTAAGTTTGTATAAATAAAAAGAGGGTGCTAAGTGTAACTTCTACAGCTCTCCCGCCTCCAATGCAAACCAGTGAGTTACTCTAAGTCCAACCTCTTTATGTCCGTTTTTTTTTCTTTTTGCTGTTGTTGTTTGGATTTACACAATGCTCCATATTATAAAGTGCCTCAACAACGTGATGAGTTAATCATGTTCTGTCTGCTACGCCCATGTGAATGAATCGAATTTTATTTATATAGCGCCACTTCATTACAAACGTTATCTCATGACACTTTACATTTAGAGCTCATCTAAACCAGACTCTTATAATAACCCCATCAGATACATATAGGTTAATTCTCCTGTCGATGCCCATGACTACGGTCCTGATGAAGATCTGGAGTTGGTACCTGAGCACCTTCAATGGCAGCTCGCTGCTTCTAATGTGTGCTAATGCTAATTGCTAATTGCTAATGCTAATGCTGTGTTTGTATAAGGATGGGCAAAATGCTGAGACTGAATTGGGAATACTGGAATAATAAAGTGAGTTAACCTTTAACCCTAATCTGTAGTACATGTAGCACATGTTAAAAATGTATCATAGGTGAAGAGCTTATATCTTTTATGAAAGATGAAAGTGAAACGGTGTACTCTAAGGTAACGTACTGTATAACTACATTGACAAGAACATACTTATTTTTTAGTTGAAAAAAAATGGGAAAATTCTAAAAAGCATCAGATTATACCAGTGATTGAGATAAAGTGACATCAACAGGAAATCTGAAGGCAAACTGTGTTTTTTCTGAAGACTAAATACGATCCATTCTTTTTATGTACTCTTCCTCTTGGTTTTGTTGGAAGAGTGAAGAGGTAGAGGAGATTATTCACAGATTTTGTGTTACTCTGTTTGATTTAGCTTCAATCCAGTTCCTCTTAGGCTGGAACACTTGTGTTCGCTTGATCCAAAAATCTGTCTGTGTTTGCTGATGTATGGACATTGTTTAATGTTCAAAGTCTGGGTTTGACCGTTGGCCAACTTTATCTCCACACATGCCGTCGCACACACACATCCAAGTTTTACTGAAGAGGGAGAAAAGCTGTAATGACACAGTAAGTGCTGGCTCATAAAATCCAACTACTTTTACTCATATACATTAAAATAATCACTTACTGGTGGACGCAGTTGTTTCATTAGTTGAGTTTTGGAGCTCGTCCACAGCTTGTAGAAATTATAATTCACTGTATTGTTCTTGAATATTTTAAGTAAACGTTTGCACTTTCATTTTAGTGATGCTGCATGCTCGGCCTTTTTGTCATTCGAGAAGTGTTTAGAAACGTCAATGTAAACCATATTTCCCAGAACGAGTAATATAATAATGTGTGTGTTGCAGCTCAATACATTCACAGTGTGCTTACACAGACACACACTCGGCCCCGTGGAGCTGAACTGGGACTTTCCAGTGCGAGGGAAATTCCATAGGATGTTAAAAGGGAGCAGATTTCCGAGGCTCTGGCCTTGTACTTAATAAAACACGATCCGCACAGAACATTTAACAATTTCCAGCCCCACATCTTATTTATTGCTTTTCAATCTGCTGGTTTTCCGAAGCTGCAGCAGCAAATCTAAATTTTTTGTGTTTTTTTTTTCTTAATATTTTTCTTTTTTTTGGAAGGTGACAAAAAGTAGAGTCTAATCCACCCCATGCATGTGGTTCTGTGATGCTTCCTTAGAGTGACAGTCAGACTTCCTCTATTACATCTGCGTACAAAGGCTCAATGTCAGACCCACTTCCTCGTCCGATCACAGATCACTATCAGGCGCCAATTGTCAGAAAGTCAGAAATATAGAATTAAATGGGACATATCTATTTTTAGGCAGAAACCACTGTGGCCTGAAGCGCTGGGCTGTGAAGTCAATGTAAATGTTATCTTACTAATGAAAAGGGCTTTACCATCAGTGTGTGCAGTTTCTATAAT
>JAPQRQ010000018.1:182461-193190 GCA_037367365.1 Apogon talboti | reverse complement strand
ATGTATATATAAAAGCAGCAGGAAAGTGAATCAGAACATCAGATCAATTGGCAGCTTATACTTTGATTCTTTTGAATTAGCTTTAAAATGCACAGTTTTCCCTCTTTTAGTGTATTTTCATAGTGAATACAGTGTCGTACATCCCTGTTGTTTTAACATCAATAAATAGTCATTTGCATTGTAACAGATGAAACTCCTTTCAGGTTCTGTTTTTGTGTGAACAGTGGAGACATGAACAGATGGGACATTAACAAGACTTCTTGTCTTAAAGGTTTGCAAAAATTGAGATCAGCGCATCCAAGCCCATCATCCCATTCAGAGAAACAGTGATACGTCCTCCAAAAGTGGACATGGTCAACGAAGAAATGGGCAAGCAGCAGAAGGTGGCCATCATCCACCAGGTGAATGAACAGAGGCATGAGCGGACACAGTGAACACATTATGGTGGAGTATTTAGGAGAATTAGTGAATTTACTGCACCGCAAAACCCCCTGATGGTGCGTTATATCTACACATAAAGCCTTATTGGTGTTGTTTTTAGAATACTTTAGTCAAGAGCCAACAGTGTATGTTTACTTTACATGCACATCCAGCTGCATTATAACTGCAATGCATCCACACAGGTTCATACTGTCGCATTATCACTAAGGACATTTTATTTTTATATGTGTGTATGTGTCTGTGTGTGTGTTCATAGGTGAAGGAGGAGTCCTCTCAGGCTCGGTCATCGGACACCCTACATGTGGACCCCAGTGGTCTGGTCACCCTCACCACCCCAAACAGACTGGCCACTGTGAGCATCCGGGCAATCCCCCTACCAGAGGGTAAGACCTGGACACACACACACACACACACACACACACACACACACACACACACACACACACATGCACACTACCTGGAGTAATTAGCATAATAAGGCCACATTCTGTCCGCAGAACAACAACAAAACAACTCCAAACTGGTCCAAAGTCTCATGCAAACCATACTTGTTGTTGTCCAACCTGTGGACACTGTGGATAATACTGGACGTATCAGACTCACAGGCTTGAATCTGTCATGAAGGTGTAGTTCAGTTGTAAACTTGTGTTTCCTTAAGTGTTGGTTGTGGAAGTGTATTCTTTATATGATGTGGATTTGTCCATGACTCCGGTCCGGTCCATCTCCCAAAGGCATCGATGCTGACCTCCATCTACTGCAGGTCATACACTGATTTATACACCTTTATACACAGAAAAGACATGAGTAAAATGAGGTGTGACGCCATCGTTTAAAAGTCTGTATGTTTTCCCTGAACACACAGATACACACAAAACAGAGTTTAGAAAATCTACACTTTGGAAAACATTTGGAAATGTCTGTTTTTGGAACCAAAAATGCTGTTTATGTGTGGACAAGAGACCAAAATGAGGACAAATATGAGGTTTGCAAAATATCTATAATAGTGTTAATGGGACGTTGGTTACTTTCCACCTTTAGGAGCGTCTATCGTCTGTTGGCTGTGTTCAGCCTCAGTCATGGGGTGTTCATGATTTGAGGATGGTCGTGTCATTAACAGATTGAACTCTCCAGATCTCCTCACAGACTGATCCAGGCCCTGATCATTTTCAAACCTCACATATTTAGGGATGAAAATGGGAATGATTGTGCCAGTCAGAGCAGGTGGATGACAGCCAATGAAGGGGACGGAGCTGGCGTCAGTAAATGCTCCAGCCCTTGAGGCTAACATTAGCTAAGATGCTAACATCATGTCAACCACTATGTCCTCGTTCAGACTCAGCCATCTGCGGTTTCTTCGCTCTGAGCCATTACTACAGTTTTTGTTTACGTCTGCTTCATCAGGCCTGAGAATCTTAATATTTTAACATCCTATGGTGTGTGATGCAACATTAGTTTAAAATGTTGTAGGATGAGGATGTTTGAGGCTTAAGGAAAGAAGATTACCGGCGGAAAGTCTCCGAGGTGTGTGATGCAATCAAGATTCTGAAGCCCTCTAGTGTGAGCAGTGCTGAATCTGCAGCAGGAAACGCACAGCAGGGAAGAATCTATGCATCCAAACGCCACATGAAGAACCACAAAGCAGTTGAAGTAGCATGAAATGAAGCCCAAAGAGAGTCCAGTGTAACTGGGTTTAACTGGAGGTGAATTTCATGCAGCTTTGAAGGGTCTGGTTACCATGGTAACACTTTTGGTACCAAAAGCAGGATAGAAGTTGATTAAGAAATTATATGAATAAATATAACCAAGAGAACATAACCAGACAGGATTCACCTGGAAAATAATGTGATTCTTTTATAATAGCACCAGCTATTATACATATATAGTCATTAGAGTTTTTGTTACTTATAGCTACTATTATTTGTACGATCTTTATGCATGCACATTTTTTCTCTTACACGTTATTCTGTTGCTACCGTCACCAGTGAATTTCCTTAATGTGGGCTCAAGAAGGTCTAATCTAATCTATTTGTTACAAAGTCAAATGACACATTCACTATTAGACATAAAGATGAGGATTTGTCATGTTCTCATTAAACACCTCGGTTTTACTCTCCTGAATTTGCTACGTAAGTAGAGGTCAGATCACACTGGTCTACGAGTAAAATGCTTCCAGATTAAAAGTAGTGACATTTTACCACGTGTGAGTCACTGATAAAGAAAATCAAGTCATAAATGCTGGTTCGCTGAAGTTTCACAGATACAGTCTTGGGTCAAAATGTGAAATTTGGGAATTAATGAGAGAATGGGTTTTACTCCAAAGGAATATTTGTCTCAGAGCTACCTGATCTACTTCAAAACACTGTCTGCACATGACAAAACATTCACTTTACAAGTTCTGTCTAGTGGAAGATTCATAAATCTATTGTATAAATGTACATAAACCAATATATATGTGGAATAACACTTTATCATATACCTTGAAAACGTCAGCAAACCAGCACTTTGGTCATTTGTTTTCCAGTTAATATTATTAGAATATGTAACATTTAGCACATTTGATCTGTGAAGCAGATCATTTCTAAAAAATTGTCGACCAGTGTCCCAGGTGTCCCAGGTGTTCCAGGGTGTCTGCGTCTGTCGATAACATCTGTGTTTCCTGTCAGAGGTCACCCGTCTGCTGGACGGCAGCTCGGAGCTCATTCGGACACTGGAGCAGGTCAACATGTCTCTGAGGGAAGGCAGGAGTCTGGACATTAGCACCCGGACCCTGGAGGCCATCGAAGGACTCAAGGCCAAGCTGGAGGGTCTGCTGCAGGGCCGGAAGTGGAGGAATGCCGTGGACAGGATCTGGGCTTTTGGGCCTCGCAGGTCTGACAAAGAAAACAGAACAAACCAATGCAGTAACATTTATCACAATATAAAACTATAATATGACATTTGTCATTATTGTTTTATATCCCAGACCCCTGTTAAAAAAGAAACGCCTGAACATGTCCAAATACTTTTGTCCATATAGTGTAACATTTCGTATTACCACAGGAACAGCAGTGGCAAGAATAAATGACTACAGACCCAGAGCTGATTACAAAAAAAACATACAATAAAACAAATAAATGAATGAATAAGGTGCAGTGTTCACTAAACTCACTCACTGGAATACACATCCTTGAATTTATGCAAATGTAAAAACAAAATAAAATGCTGGTCTCGTAGCTCATTTTTCTGTTGTATTCTCTGTGGATGCACTGGGTTTTTATGTGGTTGTATTTCTTAAATGCTGGGCATGTGTTGTTGAATCGACCCAGGTGTGTTCTTAGTTTGCATGTTTTCTTAACTTTGTGATTGTGCGTGACTGTAAATGAGCTGATTCCTACTGACTTGAATGCGTTGATGCCCAGTCCACAATAACACAGACATTTTTCTAAACATGTATTTTCTACATTGAATATTTTCTGTTTCACAAATATGCTACTTTCTATTTTATTTTCTATTTAGAATATTTGCATTAGTGTGTACGGGGCATGAAACACCAGAACTTAAAATAGAAAACCTAAACTTGAATATCGAGAACTGAATGTAACAATGCACAGTTTTTTCATTTCATTTTCAGAACAGCTGAATTCAGCATCAAAATATTCAGCTTTAAAGTTATTGGAATTTAGTTCTAAACTAATAATTTCACATTATGGTTCACAAATTAATTTTTATGCAACCATTTACAGTAGAACTTCGCAGTATGAATTTAATTTGTTCCCTGACTGAGCTGGTTTTGCAATTTACTCATTTTATCAGGCAATTTTCCCTATTGAAATTAATCGAAATATAATTAGTTAATTCCAGCCCCCAAAAACCACCCAAAAGAAACACCAAATCCTTTTGTAAGGATAAAAAAAGAAATGTGCAGTTCGACAGAAAATAACAATTATAAAAACAAAATAAAAGAAGACAAAAGAAATAAACTGGTTTTATTTACTTATCTTAAAGATGAAACAATGTGTGCGTGAGGAAGACAATGGAGGAAGAGGAAGAGGACTATAGTTTGGAAGAAGAATTGCAATCGCGTTTTCTCTCGTGTGACATCATTATCGTGAGAGAAAACACAAATGTTTTCTAATTACTTGTACAGTGGTGCACTTGTACTGCCAGGTTCTACTGTGTATTGAGATTTCAGATTTCAAATTCAGTTTTCAGTAGCTGTATTTTGTCCCATAGCAGTAGGAAAAATCCTTCAGCAGTCCTTTCTAACACCACTGACCATGTTCCTGTTCATCCAGGTACGGACCCAACCTTCTCCTGAACAGCGTGGACTCGTACCAGCGACCCTCAGTGTGGCAGTGCCTGTGCAGAGGGGATAAACTTGCCAAACCCGCCCCTCAGGCCGTGCTACGGGACTTTGACAACAGTATCATCAGTGGTTTCCAGCTGGCCACTCTGTCGGGGCCCATGTGTGAGGAGCCGCTGATGGGCGTGTGCTTCTCTGTGGAGAGGTGGGACATCCAAGCCTCCACCCTTCCACAGCAGCAGGACTCCGTGGAGAAAGACTCCGTTTCCCATGAGTCCTCAGAAGACAGCAGAGCAGAGGGCAGCAGTGAGATGGATGAGCAGGGGGAGGGGCCTGCACCGGGGCCGAACCAAGCCAAACGCAGGCCAGAGGCTGGACCTGCAGACTGTTACGGGCCTGTCTCTGGTCAGCTCATCGCCGCTACCAAGGAGGCGTGTCGTCAAGCCTTCCAGGCTCAGCCCCAGAGACTCATGGCCGCCATGTACACGTGTGATATCATGGCCACAGCTGAGGTGTTAGGTAAGTGATACAAGAGCATGTCCACCACAGCGCAACAAAAATATAAAATAGGACCAATGTCCCTGTATCTCACCGACATGTTCTATCAAGAACGAATGCCAAGTTGAAGTTGTGAGGTTTTCAGGTTCTGTCTCTATGTTAGAGTCCTGTGGTCTTGATGCAGGAGATCAATCTCCTAATAGAAGTGGGTGGTACTTTCACTGGAGAACTCAACTAATTAAATCAAAGTCCATGTATAACTTCCTGTCAGTGATTAATAGTAAGTATATTGATATCTCTAACCATTTCCATGTTATAAGCCATTGAAATATGGACCATTGTAAGGCAAATTTTTAATATTTAAAAAATTTGTTAAAAGTGAAAAATCTAAATTTTTTAAAACTGTGGAGAAACATTGTCCCAGGGAAGAAAAGTGGGAAATTAATCTGACCAGTAGTTTAGTTGGAGAAGAGGTTTGAAGAAATTGCTAGTGAAGACAATGAAAACGACGCCTTCACTTCAACAGCTCATGGTCTATCAGCCGGTGACCTAACAAAATGGACTCTAAGACTGCATCCACACTGAGCTGATACTTTTCGAAGCTGTTTGTATGTGAAACCAAAGGGGACACAGTTTGAGTGAAGCCAGTGTGGAAGCTTATTGGTGTAATACCACTGATGACCACTAGATGCTCGCACTAAAAACCCTGGCTCCCATAGCTCTTAATATGAGGTATTTTGCTGCCAATCCTCAAATTGTAATGTCCATTTGGTTAGCACATAAATGTGCATTGTGAAAACAATTATATAACACTAGTATGCTAACTAGAAGTACCTATAATACCATATATAGTACCTAATACAATATGTATAATGTAAAATAAATTATTCACCTCTTGAAAATGGCCTAATTCAACAACTAGTGACATGGAGATTACTGGAGGTCAGTGAATGTGTTGTAAATGATTGTGGTATAAAGAAGGTCCAGGGTTTGATTATACCAGGAAGACAAATGAACACTCGGAATACCTCAGAAAAAAAATTAGTAATCGAACATCTCCTTCAATTAAGAAATGGAAGGAATATGTTGATAAATATGAGTGACTGAAGAAGGAGACCATGACGACCCCTATGATTACTCTGAAGGAGTTGAAAACAGCCGACATGGGAGAGACTGTTCAGACACTGTTTCCTGGGTTTTTCATTCATCAAAGCTTTATGGGAGAGTGACAAAGAGGAGACCACTGTTGAATTAATATCATCTAGAGTTGGCCCAAAGGCGTGTGGGAGACTCCAAGGACAATCGCTCCTGAGTTCCAAAGTTCCAACCACTTATTCACTCAGAGGAAGATCCACCCTCATCCTCGGAACATGATAGTGATAATCACGCTCATTTCAGACAGATTGAATCCGCTGAAAAGGTGTCAGCCTCCTTTTTACACTGCGCAAAAGTTCCTACATGTTTTACAACAATAGATATGAGCAGCTGCAGGCGCTGGTCCAGGTCTCTAAGGGTTAAAAGGCAACAATAGATGATTTTTCTTGGTCTTAATGTGAACCGAGTTGCAGGTGTGAAAGTGACCTTAAAGGCACCGCACTGGCCGAGTGTGTTCAGTCAGGTGTGTCTTTCCTATGTAGTGCTCCAGATCCTCAGGGAGGTCTAATAAAAGAATGTTCTCGGATGGAAAGAATCCTACAAAATACATCATTATTCTCAAACTGCATAAAGCCAGCCCATATTCATTCACTATATGGACAAAAGTATTGGGACACGTTGAATTCAGGTGTTTCTTTTCTAACAGGGGTCTGGAATACAAAACAATACTGACTAATATCATAATATAGTTTTATATTGGGATAAATATCATTGCATTGGTTAGTTTTGTTTTAAATTATCTTTGCTTCAAAAATGCCTCAGAGATGGTTTTTACTTAATTTCTCTCAACATTGATTTTGTTTTTTGTTTTTGTTTTTTATGTTCAAAATTTTCCCGCTTCTAAATTTCTAAAATATTTTTTGTCCATCTATTTTCTCCACATCTCACTTAGGAAGAAAAATCTCCCATTAAACTTTAAGGAAATATTCATGTTCAATAAATAAATGGACCAAAATGTTGGGACACATCATGTCTACAGCTATGAGATGTCCTGTTCATCATGATTTGAGATATAAACATCAATATTTCAATATTTCTCATGCTCTCACTTAAAGTTATAATTTACAGTCAGAGCATGACAAATATTTTAGAAATTTAGCGGTAGAACATTTAAAATCATAGCTATGAATTAAAAAAACAAAATCAATATTCACAGAAATTAAGTAAAAACCATCTCTGAGGCATTCTGGAAGCAAAGATAACAATTTGAATACAACTAACCAATGCAACGCAATGGTACTTATAACAATATAAAACTATATTATGACATTTGTCAGTATTGTTTTGTATCCCAGACCCCTGTTAGAAAAGAAACACCTGAATTCAAGGTGTCCCAATACTTTTGTCCATATAGTGTACATATACTGTCTGTGGATCTATTATTTCAGCATCAGAACTAAAAGCAAAGCCAGCAAAGCTCCATCCCCAGTATTGACTAATGCTCCACAACACTCCCTAAATTGTTGTCCTCTGAAAGTCATTAAGATGAAAATGAGGCTTGAAATGCCATTTAGCGTGTTGGTAAACAATATCTCCAGGACTGTTAGTAGCCACAGCAGCTCGTTAGACAGAGAATTGATTTGTCAGCCGAATCAGAGAACGCCAATTAAGTGAGCAAAATATCCCGAAAAATCGTGAGACTTCAACGCTGCCTCTGATACGCGTTGAAACCTGTGGCTAATTAGATCGATTCCATCCTGAACGCTGCACATTCAGTCCATTTGTTTGGGTTCAATGGACTGAAATTCCAATTGGTCCGTTCAGCTGGGAGGGTTTGTGTGAAGGTTTTCTCATTTCTCACTCACATTTACACAAGAAAAAACTTCAATAATTCATTACATAGAACAAAGACTATGCTTTTTCCCCCCTAGAGATCCAGAGCGTTGCCGGTTTTTAACAGCAAATATTTCAGTCCAGTTCGATGTTGGCCACTTAGGTAGTGACTGTAGACTTCATCAGACATTTGCGCCACAATTTCTGCTTTCAATATTGTGTAATTTATTAACCCTAACTATAGTCGATCTGTTTTATTCAATAAACAGAAAGGCCAGTTCACTTATTAACAAAACAATACTTTAAAGAATGGACCCCTAGAGATTGGTAACACATTAGCAGAAAACCTTAAACTATACAAACTACTCACGTTTTTAGTTGATAATTGATCATTTATGGAAAAGTTTGCTTCAGTTGATTCAGGGCTGTTTACATAAGAATCTCCAAAAGTCAAAAAAGGAAGAACATAATCCACGCTCCTGTACATAAACCTGTATGTGTGTAGTATTTCTAGTATGTTCCATACATGTACATTGCTGTGTCCTGACTGTCCGTGTGTCCTGCTCCATCAGGTAGAGTGTACGGAGTGTTGGGGAAGCGTGAGGGTCGCGTCCTCCACGAAGAGATGAAGGAAGGGACGGACATGTTCATCATTAAAGCCGTTCTGCCCGTCGCTGAGAGCTTCGGATTCGCCGACGAGATCCGGAAGAGGACCAGCGGATTGGCCAGTCCACAGCTGGTCTTCAGCCACTGGGAGGTGAGTCAAATATACACAAGTGGAAACGCGTTAGCTGTTGATTCGACGTACGTGGGGTTTTTTTTTTGTGAACTGAGATGTTTTTGTCAGCTTGATACAAAGGCACCTTTCTTTGTCCAATTTCTCCAGACTAGTTAAAACTACATTCTAGATCCAAGCTCCCCTCCAGTACGACCTATCATAGGCCTCTCCATTTATTCTTGGTTTATGAGTGTCATGTTGTAGAAGGAAATGGCCAAAAACAAAAAAACTTCTTTGCGCTCTACTTTCTCTGTTTTTCCTTTGGCCTGTCTTGGATGTGGTAGTCCATGGGCGTCAAACATGTGGCCTGCGGGCCAAAACCGGCCCGCCAAAGGTTCCAATGCAGCCCCTGGGATGAATTTGTGAAATGCAAAAATTACACTGAACAAATTTAACAATCATTTTAGTTCAAGTTCCACATTCAGCCCAATTCAATCTAAACTGGGTCAGACCCGTAAAATACTATCACAATAACCTAGAAATACTGACAACTCCAAATGTATCTCTTTGTTTAAGTGTAAAAAAATTAACTTACATGGAAATGTTCACATTTACAACATTTATGTGTTGAAAATCCTTTTTTTATTGGTCTTTTTTTATTTGGTCTAATTTTCTGAGGTACTGAATTTTGGGTTTTGGTTAGCTCTAAGTTATACTCATCAAAATGAAAAGAAACAAACAGTTGAAATATATCACTGTGTGAATTTATATATAAAGACATGTTTCACCTTTTGAATTGAATTACTGGAGAAAATCAACTTTCTGATGATATCCTAATGTATTGAGATGCACCTGGATAGTGTTCAGATCAGATGTTTTGTTTGTTTAGGATGTAGTCAGAGCTGTGTGGTCATTTACACCAAGTCCAAACTAGGTCAAGATCTCATATGGAACTGCTTAATATTATTTCATTTTTTGAGGTTTTATTTTTATTATATATTTGTTGTACTAAGTTTGCACCCAACTAGTGTATCTAAAGTCTGTAAAATCAACTAATTGGAAAAAGCAACCCTCTCTGAAGCCATTCCACACACACTCTCTCAGCTGGGGTGTGACGGGGCTTGTTATGTCGGGCTGTAGGTCTGGTTAATGAGACGCTTCCCTCGGGGGAGGCGGGATCAAAGCTGCATTAGACAACATGTGTGTTAAAGCGTTATACCTGCCGCTTGGCTGCCTCTAACCCTGCACACACACACACGCATGTCTGAGCTTTGTCTGGGCCATATGGACGGTGTCGACCGGGTGATGGGCCGCTGACGACACACACATCATACAGACATGTGTCTGGCACCACGTCCACACTGTGATTTAAACACCTCGCCATTCTCTCCAGCATTATTAAACAGTTCACCGAGCACTGATGGTGATGACAGGAGGAATATGCCTCATAAAATAGTGTCGGACCGCTTCATTATCAGCGCACTTACTCTGACGGTCAACACATCATTTAAATATATATGATTAAATACAGAGACCTTTATTAACCCTTTGTAGGACACTCGAAGAAAGACTCTGAAATCCAAAATTTTAACTTTAGTGTGTTATTGGAGGACATAACAAGACTTTATTACTTTTATGAAATTTTTCAAAATTTTTTATTATGTAGAAAATCAAGGTCAGTGAAGTTACCATATTCGGTTCCTTATCCAGTGGCGAAAAAAAAAAAATTCCAATAAACACACATGTAAGGTCAAGGGAACATTAGAACATTAGAACATCACTTTCAGAACATTAGACCAACATCAGTGCTGATCCAGACACCTGTCAACATCCACATTATCCCTTTGAACATCATTACTTAC
>JAPQRQ010000018.1:153390-170488 GCA_037367365.1 Apogon talboti | reverse complement strand
TGGCTGTTTGGTCATTTTAAACACTCATTTTGTAAAAGAAAAAGTACTGTTCAAAACAACATATTTATTGACTCTACAAAACGCTAGCATGCTGATGCTGTTAGCATGGCTAACAAGTTAGTTACAACAAGTCATAGCAAGTAGTTGAGAGACAGTCAGACAGACCTAAAACTCCAGTTACTCACCGCTGTCTTGCTTTCTTTTCTCCTCTTCCTCCTTTTTTTCCCTGTCTTTTTTTAATCTCCAGAAGGATAACTTCTCTTCATTTTGTCGGAGAAGATGCAGCCACAGCAACTCATGTTTGTTTACATAAGATGATGCTGCACGCAGCCTGTATGCTCTCTCTCTCTCTGACAGAGAGAGGCGGATGGGGGAGGGGCGATTTTGCCTCAGGGGGCCCCTTCAGGGAATTTGAGACGGCCAATTGTCATTGCAACTTGTCACTGCCGCTGTGTAGTAAATTTATTCTGTAGACTGTTTGTGTCAAATCCGTTGATCCTCTGGGGGCCCCTGCTGGCTTGGGGGCCCCAAGCAGCTGCCTGCCTTGCCTAATGGAAAGCTGCGCCTCTGACTACTACTACTACTGTGACCACTACCACTACTACTACTACTACTACCAGTACTACTACTACTACTAAAATAAATAAATAAATACATACATACATACATAAAAATAATAACAGCAATAATAATAGCAATAATAATAATAATAATAATAATAATAATAATAATAATAATAATAATAATAATGACACTTAGAACAGTTAAGTGCAACACCATCACTAATAATAAACCAAACAAGCAAAGCTTAGATAAAAAACTGTGAACGAACTGTCACAAAAGCTAAATAACACAAGCAAATATAGAACTATAGTACAAATAATAATCTTAGACAATAATTCAAAAAAAGATCATAATACAAAGTCAGTACCCAGTCCCCCTAAAAGTGCAATAAAATAAAACAGACATCAAATCATAAAAATAATAAATGTGGTGACCTATAACAGCTGTGAATGCAATAAAAGAAAGAAGGGACCTGAAAATTAAAAGCAGAAAGTAAATAAAAGAAAAGAAAAGAACGTTTAAAGGCATCAGTTTTTCTGTGTTTTCACTATCCATGGTTTTTCAGCTGTTCAGATGGATATATTTAAAGAGATTTGGTCAGGTTTAGACACTGGCATCATTTGGTTTGGTTTAAGGAAGATACCAGG
The DNA here is from genome assembly GCA_037367365.1 of Apogon talboti. Lineage (NCBI taxonomy): Eukaryota > Metazoa > Chordata > Actinopteri > Kurtiformes > Apogonidae > Apogon > Apogon talboti. Next base: position 169,277 of record JAPQRQ010000018.1, on the reverse strand, counting down.
ATTTGATGAGAGAAAATGTATTACTTAAACCAACCTGCTATCTTTTCCTAACCCTAACCAAACTAGGTCATGTTGAATTTACTTGCATTCATGGTTTGGTTTGTGTAAGAACCAGCCAAATGTCTTCATTTTTTGGTGTCGTCCACACTTTACTGCTTAAAAACTAGTAAAGTTGGTTCACTCAGTGAATACCATACACGAGCACACACACATCCTCCCAAATAAACAACACATGATCAATACTGCCAACAGCAACTGTGGAGGATCTGCTGTTAATTTTAGCTGCACAGTCGCCATGTAACACCAAATTCAGTGGGAACAGCAGTGGTACTCTTCAAATTAGTCTCATTTTATCAGCCTTCACCACACTGCTGCTTTATTTGGCTGCATATGGCTAAAGCTTATTAAGTTTAAAGATGCTCTAAGCTTTAATTTCCGGTCTTCTGTGATAATAACTAATGGACATCTTATTACATTATATCAGCGTCCAGAAATGGTTCCTTTGAGCTGATTCATCTGGGACTGATTTATTGCTGTTTGGATGAAATCTAACTTAGTCACAGCCACTGCTTTGCTAACACAGACTACGGTATCAATAAATTCATCTACCGCAGTATATGCAGTTTACCAATTCTACATGTTAGATCAGGGATGTCAACCTTATTTTAGTTCAGGAGCCACATCCACTCAATATCATCTGAATGAATTAGACCACTAAATTAATAATATAATAAAATAATAAAATAATAAAATATGAATGTCAACTCCAAACCTTTCTTTATGTTTTAGAGTGAAAAAAGTAAAATTACATTATGAAAATGTTTGCATTTTCAAACTATCTGTTAGCATGAACAACCATGAAAAACTGAAATGTTTTAAGAAAAATAAGTGCAATTTAAACAATATTCTGTCTCAGTTTATCATTTACACATGTGGATTGAAACTTACAGATCACAGTGGATCTACAAATACACAAAACATTTAGGACGTTAACAACAGTAACAGACATAATATTGTTAAAATTGCACTTATTTCTCTTAAGATATTTCGGGTTGTTCATATTTTTTCAGGTGATTCACATTTTTTGGTTTATAAATGTGAACATTTTCATGTAATTTAACTTTTTTTTTTACACTAAAACAAAGAAGATTTAGCAGTTGTTATTATTCATAGGTTATTATGATAGCATTTTACTGGTCTGACCCACTTGAGATTAAATGGGTCTGAATGTGAAACTTGAACTGAAATGATTGTTAATATTTGCAGTGTAATTTTTGCATTTCACAAAGTTGATCCCATGGGCCAGATTGGACTTTTTGGCCGGCCAGTTTTGGCCCCTGGGCCGTATGTTTGACACCTGTGTAGATATTACAGAACATACGTAATACAGTGAAAACTCCTTGTAGTGATCATCAGGGTGAAACTGATCACAAGATAGTCATTAATGCCAAAGTGTAAGTGCTGTTGAATAAATAATTGATGAGCATAATATAAAACTGATAAATCATCATATTTCATCCAACAACAAACCAATGGTATCCTCTTGTTGCCACTAATATACAAACCTATGGAGTTTTTGTAGGGGGCTACTGAGCCATTTTGCTGCAAAGACCCATAAAACATAACATTTTTCACCACTTCTGAAGCATGTGCATTAAATTTACAAGCTTGGAAACACCCCCTCGCCCCCCTAAAAATGCAAACCTCTAAGGAAAAACATATAAATGGAGGATGACATTAAATTAAGCTGTTCATTTCCCTGTTAAAGGTAAATGCCAAAGCTATTAAAAAGGGAAAACACTTACTTATTTTCATGTTGTGTTTTCATTGTTGATACTTTAACAGCTGCATATTTTTACTGTTGCTGCTGTGCATTAAAAATACTTGGATGGTGTGTTCATACAGGGCATCATATATCAATAGTTTACAGCATTTTATGGATCTTTTGTTAAATCCAGTACTATATAAATGTGGATATGTATATTATGTAGATTCCCATGTGCCATCCTCCTGTGCCACCCTATAAAGACCTCTTGCTACCCCATGTAAGATTTGCTGGTGATGCTTTCAATGAGGTTCCTTCGGAGCCTCAGAACACATTCAATTGGTAACTTTTTCTGTCTCAGGATTTGAGGGATGTAGAGTAGGTTTGGCCTTGTTTGGTTTTATTTGGGTAGTAATGATTGTTCATCGTGTCAAATATGCTAAATTTAAGATGAAAATAAGTAGTGGAGATGGGAATGTATGAAAATGATGCAAGAGCTTGTGATTAAATTTAGCTCATTGACACTGTTAACCCTTTATTAGGCAAATGACTATTTTTGGTCATTTCCACAAACATTACAAGGCTGTGACAGCAACAGTTCCAGTGAGGGCAGTGAGTCAGTAAATGTCCGAAATTCAACAAGGAAGACTCGATTTTGGGGGTGATCCAAGGTTTTTTTATGGCATTTTCAGTTGAATAACTTCTCAGCTGGCATGTCTGTTTCTGCACATGACATTTGACACCATGTCAACGTGACCGTATTGTTTATCTCTTGCTAGGTAACCCACTTCAAGGGTTTGTTTATCTGTTGCTAGCCACATAAAAACTTGTATTAGATACACTGGAGAGTGAAAAACAAGTTGTTTTATCCTGATTGAATTCTACTCTCATTTACACATCTGATGTTTGTCAGTTTAAAAGATGATTTTATGAGCCAAGAAAATATCAATTTATTGTAAAACTGTTGAAGTACCAGACTGTGAAAACTAGATACCGATAACTGTCACTGTCCACAATTGTAGAGATTTTAACCTCCTTTAATACTTTTTCAACCTAACTCTGAAAGAACAAGGTAAAATATATTGTATGTAACAGATATTTAGGTGTTGGTATCACAGATACAGATAAGAGATGCAGTCCATTAAGCCATTTCACACTAAACAGGATGGTAAGTTACTGTCTTTGCATAAACTGTGACTTTCTTAACCCAGAAACCTTTCTTTTTAATTCCCAAGCATCTGTAAATAGTGGTACAATTTGATGAGATTGATGAGTGATGATCAAATGAAATTTACCAATCTTTCGTTACTGACCATCATTCATATTCTACATAAGAACAGAACACTGGAAGGGGAATATATTTATATTAAGTTTATGACAAAATATAATTTTAGTTATACCTCTGAATGTAGAGACAATGTAGAAAATGTGTTGCTTATCAAATGGAAACTACACTGAAGTTGCACACTCACAGCTGATAGCCATGACCTACAGTGCTCGTTTTTGGATGACAGCAAATTTGTCCTTTTGTATGTATAAGTTTGTGGATGTGGTGAGTGCTTACTGGGATGATAAGTGACACCTCCTCTCAGAACAGAACCACTCTGTCAATCACACCCAAAACCACAGAGCTTTTTACATCAGAGGTTTCTATCAGCTCAAACCCAAGGGGCAGCTGCTGCCATCTGCCATCCTTTATTGCAGTTCCTCTGTACTCACCCACAGGAAATTATCTGTACAGATTTCACCTTTACATTAGTCTTTACCTAATCGGGTGGATATGAGGTCAGTTTTCTATATATGAAGGGTTTGTGTGGCCTCATACTAAGCGGATTTGATTATATCACCTGACACTGGTTTATTCCAAGCACTGCTGAAATGATAAATCATCTAGAGCAGAGGTGTCAAACATACGGCCCGCAGGCCAAAACTGGGCCGCCGAAGGGTTCCAGTCTGGCCTGTGGGATGAATTTGCGATATAGAAGTTACACTGAAGATATTAACAATCAACCTTAATGATGTTAAAATCATTTTAGCTGAGGGTCAGACAAACAGACCAATTCAGCCTCAAGAGAATCAGACCAGTAAAATACCATGATAAGAACCAATAACTAAGGACAACTCCAAATTTTTCTCTTTGTTTTAGTGTAAAAAAGTAAAATAACATGTTTTTTTTTACAACAACCTATAATGTCTTAAGCGAAGTGAATGCAATTTTAACAATATTCTACCTCTTACTAAATGTTTTGTGTATTTATAGATCCAATGTGGTCTGTAAGTTGTAATGCACATGTATAAATGAGAAGCTGAGGCATAATATGTTAAAATTGCACTTATTTTTTTAAGAGATTTCAGGTTCTTCATGTTAGTCACACTTGTTTATGTAAAAGTTTGTAGATGTAAACACTTTCATCATGTAATTTTACTTTTTTCACTCGAAACCATAGAGAACTATTTGGAGTTGTCATTATTTATAGGTTATTATGTTATTATTTTACCGGTCCGGCCTATTTCAGATCATATTGGGCTGAATGTGGAGCCTGAATTAAAATGACTCTGAAAAAGCCCTGATCTAGAGCTTATTTCTTCTACATTTTGTCAACTTTTTTCCTCTTTAAATTAACCGACACTACCATGTAAACTGACATCCTCTGACTTGAATGAACGTTTTTTTGTTCTTTTCATCCAAACCACTGTGTTCCATTTTTTTAACGTACTTTTTACAAGACAAGCAGAACAAGAACAAGAGGACTGATCTGAGGGTGCCAGGTTATCAGATGGTTGCCTGACCCACATGGAAAGAACAGACCTAGCATTGAGATGTGTCGAGCCCTGCTGCTGCAACACTTTCCTGGGAGAACTGAGAGGCCAGGAGGCTCGGCTGGTCCTGGATCAGTGCCCAGCAGCCAATCAATACAGGCTGAAGTCAGTGGAAACAAGAAGCACAGCACCGTTCTGTCCACCCATCTGTCTCTGTGCACTGCACGGATATGGAACACCCATCCTGGGAATAATTCACCGTTGTTCCTTCATTTCACCTTTTGTTTTCGGGACCCTCCCTGTTTTTCTCTGCCGAGCAAACACAAATGCACCTCCCTTGTGAATTTTTTCCATATGGTCGTATTGGTGTGTCAGAGCTTGTCAGGGGTGGATGGACGGAGGGACACTGGGCTAATTTTAGTGGCTGACCCAGAACTGCACTAAATGAAATAAAAACACAATATGGTAGAAGTTAATGAATGATACACCTGTCTAATCGTTGATCCAAATGCAGAAGCAATGAGACAATGGTTTTCTTCTACAGAATTTGAGGGATGTAGAGTAGGTTTGGCCTTATTTGGTCTTGTTCACCGTGTCAAAAGATTTTGTAGTGCTAATTTTAAGATGAAAATAAGTTTGAAAATTGTATTCACTGCAAAACAGGACACTTTGAAACCTGTTTATTGGATTTTAAGATGCAAAAGGAAAGTTCTTGTGTTTAAGTAATATTTGGAGCCACCATGACATCATTAGATGTTGTTTGTAATTCAGTAATGTGGCTTTTTGGAACCAGAAGAGTCTGTATTTCCAAAAAAATGTTAAATAAATAAAAAAAATATATGGAGATGGGAATGCATGAGAGTAATGTAAGAGCCAATGACTAAATCCAGCTCATTGACACTGTTAAACAGCAGTCTTCATCATGCATTTGCATAATAAAATCATTTGACAATCTGTTGAGCCATTGTTAAAAAAAATGTTTTACTCAATAAACAGAATCTGAATCAGTATGTGAATGAGCTAAAGCTTATCACAAAATGTTATCAGTGGAGGCGTAACTTCAACATAGACAACTGCATGTTTTAGAGGGTCCAAATAAAATAGTTGTGGTCAGAATGACTCCTGGGAAAGAAATTCATAAATGCATTGTAAGTCAATAGGAATCAGGGCTTTTGGAGCTAGCATCTAGTGGTCATCAGCAGTATTACACTCTACAATACTGCATTGGCTTTTCTTTGGAGCTGTGGTCCTCGATAGACTCTGCAGCCCTGGTCACCTATCAATGACACTCATTGGTTAATCTATACGTTTGATAAGTAGTGTGGTACAGGGTAACATTTCTTTGACCACACTCACATTTAAATGACCTAGAATACATGTTCTTATCTAACCAGCTCCACAGTGACACACACATATTTCACACACTGTTCAAAGTAGAAACCAGGCGCAGTCAGTGGGACAAAGACTGGATTCATGCTGCCAAACCTGCTGCAGTCAGCTTCCCATTAAAAGAAAAAAAAACTGTTTCTGAGCAGCAGCAAAACACGGCAGTAAATTAGTTGCTTGTTTCAGTGCAGGCCTGGCTGCTGCTGAGGTCTGGGTGGAGACCTCTTCATGCTCTGCACCCGAGGGTGCCCACAGTTAGTTTAGGTGGAAGTCCCCTCTAATTACACAGGGCCTCGATGATGCACCCAGTCAGCACATTGGGCCGAGCATGAGAATCTGCTGCTGAAAGAGAAGCTTTAAGGTTGAAATATGTTGTAAGTTATTTTTGTAGCGCTGTTTGAAGTGTTTCTCATGAGGCGTCTTAGCTGGTACTTCTTTGAAGGCTGCTTGTAGCTCATGCATCTGGCCTGAGTCCTTTATCTTTTAATGTGACTATTTTCCCACCACCATAAATCAAACATTCAGGTTTTCGAGATGCATTTTAAATAGTATATTTTAAATTGAAAAGAATTCCCATCAATCTAAAACTAATGCAACTACTTTCTATGGAGGTCAGGATCCTTAAAGCTTTATTTGCTCACATTGTTGAAAAACCAACTAATTCATGCATTCATTTTCACAAATCCTCTGGAGCATTATGGGGATGCTAGAGCCTATCCCTCCCAATGGGTGAAGGTGCGATGCATCCTAAACCTCCAGTTCATTGCAGAACTTTGCAGAAAAATAATTTTGCAAATATCTCTCAGAGACCTCTGCCTCCACACCAGTATCTTTTAAATTTATATATGTCCCAGGTACAGATCCCAGACAGGCCCCCACATTGTTAAAAGAGGAAGGCACATATTACCATAATCAACCAACCAACCAACCAACCAACCAACCAACCAACCAACCAACCAACTTGTCCAAAAGTAGGGATGCTATACTGATAACAGAGTGTTTTCTCCCAGAAAGGCTAGGATTGTCTATTCTATTCTATTCTATTCTATTCTATTCTATTCTATTCTATTCTAATTTAATTTTTGCAAACTTTACCACTCCAGTTTAGATTTTTTTCCATGTTTTTCTGACGTAGATTGAAGAAGTAACTTTTAAGTTTCAAAGATTTTAATTGGGAAATAAATCACATTTATGAAAAAATCCATTTGTGTCACTGATGAACTTTTGTCTATAATAGACGCTATGTTTATCATCTTTCAGCATTTCAGTTTTGTTTCTGACGATCCATCATTTCAGTCAGTTTAGCATGGAAACAGTCTCCAAATACAACAATACCCAAACCATTTTTAAAGCCATTAGTATGAATTAAAAAAAACTACCATCCAGTCAGACCTGCAACATATTCAAGCACTTTGTTGTTGCAGTCAAGAACAAAACAATACAAAGTGAAACTATGTGAAAATCCTTTGGAGATAATATTTCCAAAGAGATGCTTAAGTGATTACTTGGTGCAGGTAAAATTAGAGTACAGAACTACTTTTTTGTATATGTTCTCAGCTGGAAAACACAAATATACAAAAACACAGTCATTATGTGACAGTAATCAATATGTCACAGTCAGGGTAAATTAAACTGTGGTATTTACTGACATATGATACTGTCATGAAATGGACAGAGTTTATTTTGATTTGCAATTCAGTAATGAAATGGACAGTTTACTTTTGATATGTATAAGATTTTTGTGTTTTGTGCAGGCTTAGTTAGAATTTAATTTGATATGTATAGGATTTGTTAAGCTTACTTATGGGCGCTGACATGGGATTTTATTGTCAGTAAGGGTATATATAAGAGCATCCTTTTCGAATATGTTATTTTTTATATTGATTTTTCTTGTTGTATTGGTTATTAGCACTGAGCTGTGCTGGATTCAGACCCAGAGTCTCACTTGCATTTAGAGTCTCTGCTTCTATTAGACATATATAATACACTGCAATCAAAAAAAATATTGTAATAAGCCACAAACAAAGGAAATATAAGCCAAAAAAGACAACACAAAAGCGGATATTTCCAAGTCAAACAATCGGTGAAAGTGTGGAGGACAGAGATTATTTCACATTGTGACTTTAATATAATAATAGCTTTTAAATATGAAGGTATGCATTTCCAAACAGAAGACAACGTCGAGCCATGTAATACGACTGCTGAGAAACAAATAGTAAAGCGCCAATAGTGTGATTGCAGCTGAACCGTACTAAAGAGTGACGATAAATGAACAATAAGAACGATAATAAAGAGCAAGAGGAACAATAGCGTGATTGATCACATCACTGCACTCATAATAAAGACAACAGTGGAATAGGACAATTAAGTCTGAATGGTGTCCAGCATTAGTGAAAGGACGAATGAAGAGAACATAAGTGGCTCCATCTGTAGAATTCCAAGAAGGCTCCATTGTCTGTGACTTACTGTAATTAAGTACAATTGTATTTACATTCTGTATGACTTTATCCTTCTATTCCTACATCTCAGAGGCAAATACTGTCCTATTTGTTCCATTATATTTGTCTGGCAGCTTTACTTCCTTCTCAGATTATACTTTTTCAGCTCTTTTCTGTGCATTAGACTGTATGTGATGCAAATACAACCCAATCACACCAAGACAAACACTGAGTCGTATAATATGGACAAACCTTAGGATGAAGTGGTTGGGACCAAACATTGTAGATTGACAAGAATTTGTGAATCACTTCATTCTGTGTCTTTATTTTTGCACGTTCTTTCATTGTATTTCTTATTTTTTTAGTCCTTCCTTTGTCCCCTGACCAGATTCCTGTTTTTTCTAAATCTAACCATATGTGTTTTTTAGACTATCATGCCTGTCTAAAACAAAACCAGTAGTGTAGCGTCAAAAAATGACACCCTATAATGACTTGGGACTGACTTCCCTTATATGTTGGTGAAATCTTATGTCTTTAACTAAATAAACCACTTTGTTTCGCTGCTGCTGCTGCTCATGTTGCTGCTATGCGCACCATCACTTTAACTCTCCCTGTTGCTGCAAAATTTTGTGCATATTAAGAATTTATTTTATTATTTTATTATTATCTATTTCATTTGCTTTTTATTTTTTGCATATTTTATGGTAGTTTTTTCTACCCTACTTACCATTTATATATTTTATTTTATATTTTATCCAACCCAAGTAACTATATTTCGTTCTATCATGTACCATTCATCGAATAACAATAAAACTGAGTCTGAGTCTGAAAAACTCTTGGATTCATTGGAATTTGCTGAGAACAGGCCTGTTTTTATCAGTTCCTGAAAGGTTGTGGTTCTTATAGGACTACGACGCCACAAACAAATGATGATGTCACAGAATAAACCAGAAGCCGTTTATAAAATAAGTGCAACCTCCAAAGCACCCCAAAACATCAAATATAATAGTAAAACACTTACAGAGACAATTTTACTGCACAATGAAGGCTTTTCATACTTTATCTACATTTTACTGATAGTCAGCAATTTAGTTTTTACTGTAAATCTATTTTTTTATCGTTTATTATCATTATTATCATTGTGTATATTTCTAGCATGTCTAATAAAATGCACTCTTGTGAGGCACAAACCGAAAACATCATCATAAGCGATCTGTCCACGGTGATTTAAGAAGTCGCCGCAGAGGCATTACAGCTGATTGTATGTTATCTCCATCACACACTAATGGAAGCAGCCTCTATTCTCAGTGCATTACAGCAGGCCCTGAGCTCTACTGGATCTCACCCACTGGTGCCATTCTCCAGTCCATTAGGATGTGATTTCTGCCATGGAAACATCACTCAGAGCCCATTCGCAGTCTCCACGTCTGTAATGTACCATCGCTGCCGGCTCGCCCTGAGCGATCATCCGTCCCTTCATCTCTCCATGCATTCGGGCAAGCAGCCCCACCTGCAGCGAGCCAGAAAGCACAATCTTATGTTTATACAGCGAGGCCTGCAGCTCTTGGGCTGAGGAAGGGGATTTAGGATCAGGGCTTGACTGATGGAGCGTTTGAGGGCAGCACAGTATTGTACTGTATGTCTAAGAACAACACAAGCATTTTTTTTATGATACAGACAGTCTTGGACTGAAGCTGAACATTCTATTATTATTGTTATTATTATTATTATCCAAAAATAATAATAAAAACAAAAGGATTCTATAGTTTGTTTACCCATAAAAGACCTAAACATCCACTGTGGACCAAAAGCATCTACTGATCTAAAATGATTAATAACTGTTGATCAACTGATCCTATCAATACACTTAAATAACTGGTGTGAAATACAGTTTATCATCTTTTCATGGTCATCAGATATGACCCATTTGGATATTCAGAGTCTCTGTAGTTGCCGTGGAAACACAGTCATCTTCTACAACATTGATTCACCAGTAAAACCCATGGAGTTGGATCAATGACAGTGATTGTAGATGCTTGTTTTTACATTCAGTTATTGTTATCTTTGCTGAAAAAGTCACTTTTTCTTCAGTTTTCTCTGTTTTTTGATATAATAACCCTCAACTTTAATTTGACCTTCAATGAACATCTACATGATCAGTGAATTAAATACAGGAAAAAGCCTGAAAAATGCAAAATACAGAGGACAATATTATAAACTAATAGTGATAAATCGAAAAAATAGAGAGAAAAATTAATTTGGGAGCTGCCAGAAAAGTAGCACTGGTTCTTTATGGTTAAGATACTTGTGATCACCAGCTTTCGTGAGGACATTTTACAAATCACCACTTCCCTCTGCAAATTACGTCCACAGAAGGTACAGGCTTAACTGACATGAACTAAAGTGAATAATGTAATTGGAATTTATCTGTGACTGAAGGCAAGCCATAGTGGTTATAAAAAAGCACAAGCAAATCATTATGACAAACCAGATAATAGTGGTAGAATAGCCTGGGAACCTGATGAATCTGAGAATTCATGTTTCATTTGCTGTGACAGATGTGTCTGGTCCTACTCTCATACAAAGTGATTGGGACTTTGCCTACATCAGGCCAATCTCAGCCTCAGGTTTGACATGGTGACTGACAGATGTGCTGTTCAGGCCCTTTAATAAACAACCGAGATGCTTTTGAATGTGTACGTGTCAGTAATAAAGAAATGGGCTGTATTAGGAACTGCACTTAAAACCTGTGCTGATCAGACAAGCAGACTAATTCTCCTTTGAGAATTAGTCTGGTAATTCCAGTCTGAAATAATATACCAGGTAACAACACAGATAAACTCCAGTACAGTTCACTTAACTTGTTACTGTCCCAAAAATGTAAGTCAAATCCTGTTTTGTCATCTGTAGTCAGACTGAGTTACCATAAACCCAAAGGAATAACTACAGATATATAGTATACCAATTTGCACAACGCTCCAGACAACCATGTTAGAGTGCTGCGTGCATTTTGTGGTGTTTTGTTGGAATAAGAGACTTTAATAAGTGAATATAGCCTTGACAACGGAGCCTGGCTCAACAGAACAGAAGCTGAACACTAGGTTAGGACATGATCATAGTTTTGGTTGAATATGACATAGTGAGTCACTATTATTGCATTTTTGTGGACTTTTTCTGTAATACATTCTTTGATTTTAGATTTAGGCAATAAAAGTACTTTGGTTGGGATTAGGGAAAAGTCAGGCTTTTGGTTTGAATATTATTAAATTCATTGTGAGTGATTTTTCTTAATGATATTTACAGACTTTTTTCTGTGTTAAACCAAGCCATGGTATGTTTCCTTCACCTTAAGTGCTGTTGTAGTCTGAACTGATTAAAATCTACATAAAGTTGATGATATGCACGTCCATCCATACTTTGCAGAAATGTCCAATCGTAACATTTTATTCTAGCGATGGGGTTGAATTCACCCTTTATCGGGCAAGTGGCTATTTTTAGTAATTTCTGCATACAGTGACATTGACAGCACCAGTTACAGTGATGGCAGTGAGTCAACAATCTTAGGTCCAGTGTGGTCTACAGGGTCTGTAAGGTCCACCTCTGCACGAACATTGAGTTTAACTGATTTGTTGGGTACCATGAAGTAATGGTACTAATGTAAGTAATGATGTTCAAAGGGATAATGTGGATGTTGGCAGGTGTCTGGATCAGCACTTATGTTGGTCTAATGTCCTAAATGTTCTAAAATACATGTTCCTTTCACCTTGCATGTATTTTCTTACTTCTTGGATTTTTTAATTTATTTTTTGCCACTTATGGGTAAGGAACATGGTAACTTCATTAACGTTGATTTTCTACATAACAGTAGTTACAAAAAATGTAAATTTCACAAAACTAATAAAGTCTTGTTATGTCCTCCAATAACACACTGAGGTTGAATTTCAGAGTATTTCTACGAGTGCCCAACAAAGGATTAAGGCATAGATTTTGCAAAACATCAGTAACTATCTAATCTTACACTTCCATCATAACTCTTAAGAAGCAACTGCTCCAAAGCACATTTGCCATGAAACAGAAGGAACAGATAACACTGATAACAGACCAGAGACCAGGGATATAAGCATCTCCAGAGATATGATGAGCTGCGACTGGCTCTGGTTGTTATTTACTGTGGTTATGACAGCGCTGTACTCACAAAGCTGACACCGACTGACAACAATGCAAACAACTGCTACAACGCCAGCATTTCTCCCTGTAAAGTCTGATGTATATGAACCAGTTCAGGCTCTTATAGTCACAGAAAAAGCACATCTAATTAAATGATATAATTAGACGTAGAATATGCTTGGTATTAGATGTGGATGGCACGGTCTGGAACAGATCTAATATTCAATCAGCAGTTTATAGCACATCTGCAAAACCACTCATCTGTCTCAGTGTTACAGTAAACACACTAAACCGTGACTGACCAGGATATTAAAATTACATATAGAAAACACATCTCAAAGGAGCAGCTGCAAAGAAGAAAAAATTCCCTTTGAAGAGTGGCTGTTTTTGCAGAATTTCTTTCTTCTCCCCCCCCCTGTCTCTCAGCTCCATTCATAAGTGTTGGCCAGTAAATTCTGCTGAGCCAGGAGGAGACGTGATGGAGCGTTTCATTTTCTCCTCCACAGCCCGTCACTGTTTATACACCGGCCTTGTGTATTCATTTGGCAGAGGGACTGGTGAGGAAGAGGGAAGGGGTTTCCCGCTGGGCTGCGAGTAGTCTAGGGAGGACAGAGGTGGGGGTGGAGGTGGTGGGGGCGGCTGAGTCTGTTAGAAAGGAACTGATTAGGCCCTGCAGAAGGAGAAATTAGCGCTTCGCAGACATTTACTGCTGCTGCTGCTACTTGCATCGACTACAGCTTCAACTGAAAAAATAGGACCAATGTCCCTGTGTCTCACCGGTAGTGTTGTACAAAGTTATGTCCAAACTGTAATCCATTACAGATGACTTGTTACTGTTATTTAAAAGTAATTCCTTACCTTAGTGTCTCAGAATTGAAATGCATTACTCCTGTGTTACTTTTGACTACATAATAACACGAACCAGGAAAAAATTTAGATTTATTAAGAAAAACAAGTGCAATATTAACAATATTCTGCCTCAGTTTATCATTTACTCGTGTGCATTAGAATTTACAGATCACAGTGGATCTACAAATACATAAAACATTTACTAACAGGTAGAATATTGGCAAATTTCTACCTCTCTTAAGACATTTCAGGTTATTCATATTTGTTCAGGTTATTCACATTTTTTGTGAAAGGATAGTTTGTAAATGTAAAGATTTTCATGTATGTTTACTTTTTTAACACTAAAACAAAGAGAGGAATTTGGAGTTGTCCTTATTTATAAGTTATTATGATATTATTATACTGGTCCGACCCACTGGAGATCAAATTATGCTGAATGTGGAACCTGAACATATCTTCAGTGTAATTTTTGCATTTCACAAATTCATCCCAGGGGCCAGATAGGACCTTTTGGCCCACAGGCCGTATGTTTGTCACCAGTGTTATAAGCCATCACAATATGGCCCATTATAAGTAAAGACACAATTTTAATATTTAAAATAATTGGCAAAAATTCAAAAATCTGAATTTCTCTAAACTGTGAACAGACTTTGTAGACATTGTCCCAAGGAAGCTACCTAAAAAATTTTAAATGAATCCGACCTATAGTTGTATGTCAGAGAAGATGCTTGAAGAAATTGCTCAAGAAAATGAAAACGATGATGAAGATGAAGTTGATGACAAAGACGAAGACAACGCTGGACACGGTGCCTTTACAATAGCTCATGGCCTATTAAAAGTATTTTTCTAGACGGTAAATTAGATTGTCAGTGTTTTCTGTGCTGCTTTTTCTGACTGTTCAAGCCTAAAGGAATATAATCTAACGCAATTATGCAGTCTGTCCAAGATGAGCAATTATCTGTGAAAGGCACAAACATAGAATGAAAAGGTATTGGTGTTGCAACTTCATGAAGCAGAACTGTCACCTGTGTAAAAATGAAAGTGTAATGACATTTCGACGACGTGTTATGCATGCAACCTGTCGCCAGATGCAGTGGAGGAGGCAGTGAACAGCAATGTAAAAGTACTCCATTACAAGGAAAATCCCTGCCAAAGGTAACAGCAGCAAAATATAGGAAAAGTCCCAATTCGGTCCATGTGACATCATTAGATTATTAATAGTGAGTCATCCCTGTTAATGTTGGAGCAACTCTGAACTACTTTACATCCAGCTCATCACATGATGAATGTGAGAGGGGAAAAGATGAAGCAAATTCATGATGCACTCATCTGTTTTGATGTTTGGACTTTTTCTCAACCCGTTCACTGGAAAAAGATGGTACTTGGTACATTTCTGCAAACCACAAATACATGATTTCCTCAATTATTGTCCCAGGCCTTTGTTTGAAGTATGTTTGCATTAAAAGAAGATTTGCAATGGTAATTTCCTGCATTTAATAAATAGAAATTCTCATATTCAATAACATTTAACTAATAAGGACCCAGTGCTACATTTGTGGCAGTTCCCAAATGAATGTTCCTCTCTATTTAACCTTTCCTAAGTGCTTTGTCACCATTTATTATAATATTTTCTTCTGAATATTGCATTTTTTCCAGTGGAAATCATCTATTTTCCTATATCTAATTCACCTCGTTTGGATGTTTAACAGTTTTTTTAATGGATGGATATATTTAATCAGAATCAGAATCATTACTAGGAATTTGCTTCAGTGGTTTGGTTCAAACATAGAACATGCAGTAGGTAAGAAGCATGCAGTAAGAAATAAAATAAAATAAAATGAAATAAAATAAAATAAACAAGTAAGATAGAGTTATAATGGACTATTAAATTTTTCAAAATATACAATATACAATTTACAATGTGGACAAAACCAGTGGGTTTGTGTGTGGTATAATGGTACCGGTTATGGTTCTGTGCAAATAGTGCAAGTGCAAGAAGCATTTTATCCACACATTGAAAGAAAACATGACAAATGGCTTAAATAAACCAAATTTTAGAATTGTGGATTTCCACCACACCATGAGGTGGTCAGCTATTGACTGAATATGAGTTGAGAAGCAGAGTGAGTGAGGCAAAGACAAAGAGCTGGGTTGTGACTGGCTGTCGAGAGGAAGAGGGAGGAAGAGGAGGAGGGGTGAGTGTGGAGGGTGGAAGGGGATGGTGGGATGGAGGAGGAGGAGGAGGAGGAGGGTGAACAGTGCGTTGTGGTGCATTGTGGGCTGGAGGCTTCAGCTGCCCTGCCGCTGCTGTGCTGCTTGGCTCACCCAGCGTCTGGCAGGCAGCCAATCACATTGCAGGGAAGCAGTGCCACTTCAGTTCAGTGTGTCAGAGCGAACAAGGGAGAGAGAGAGGGAGGGAGGGAGGAGATACAGAGATGTAAGGAAGACAAGAGAGAGGAGAGGGAGCAAGGAGGAAGAAAGGAAGGAGACATGGAAGAAGCAGATGGGGGGAAAAAGAGGAA
>JAPQRQ010000018.1:108181-119611 GCA_037367365.1 Apogon talboti | reverse complement strand
ATTCCCCCATTTAACCCGCATCATTTGCTGAGCATACCAATAAGTTAAAATCCGTACAATATATTTGGGTACACCCTGCTGAGTTAATTTCAGAAATCATTTCCTATGATTTACCCTGTCAAAGGCTTTGGAAGCATCTAAAAAACACATAAAAACGGAAGAGTTTTGATTCTTGTATTTAGCAATAATTTTTTTGAGAGCATAAATACACATGTGTGTACCCAGATTAGCTTTGAATCCATACTGGCTGTCTGAAGATGTAACAAATTTTGAGATCTTGTCCATCAGGATTGTTTCAACAATTTTTGACACCGCACTGACCAAGGCTATTGGTCTGTAATTGTCAGAACTGCCAATCTTCCCAGCTTTATTTTTAATGACAGGAACTAACAAGACAGTTAGCGTAGAATTAGGCAAAAACCCATGTGTAAGAAAAGTTGTGAAGCAGATGGAGAGCAATGGAGCTAACCTTACACTTGCAAACCTTAAGTGCTCAGCTGAGACACAGTCTAACCTTGTGGATTTATTGTTTGACAAATTTGAGATAGCTTTAAGGACGTCATGACATGGGATTATATCTGAGCTGTCAACATCATTCACAATATGTTTAAACACAATTAAACAGCCTACTGTAATGTTGCACCCACAGATCCAGGATATTATCTGTGCCAGAGATGCCATCAACAACACATGGCCGAGAAACTTTAGCTTTCATGGCTCTAACTTCTTTCCAAAATTCATATGTATTGTTACACTGCAGTTTTCTAGCCACTGCCACTCATTGCCTGCTCATTTTTTTGTGATAAAACGAAGAACATACTTATATTGGGCATTGGTGACCCTTTTGCGCTGGAAAACTGGTCCATATCTTGGTCTTCCTGCCAGTATCCACTCTTTGGATGCCTCACGTACTTTTGTATAATATTCAGCCACATGGACATACCAACCAGGTTTTAATTTCTTTTTAACTTTAAATCTGTGTATAGATTTACTGGACTCAATCAATGCTTTAATTCTATTATCATACGTTGAGCATATAGCTGAAATATGTTCAGTGTTATGGCACTTACTATCTCTACACATGCCTGCTTCTCTAGGCAAATATGTATATATATATATATATAATATAAAGTTTTTTATATTTTACCAAAAAGTTTGTGTAAAATTCTGTCTTGGGTTAATAACACTGGTCTACAAGTAAAATGTTTCCAAAATAAAAGTAGTAAAATTTTACCACATGTGAGTCACTGATAAAGAAAAATAAATCAATCAGTTTCCCCAGATACAGTCTTGGGTCAAAATGTGAAATTTGAGAATTAACGAGGAAATGGGTTTTACTTCAAAGGAATATTTGTCTCAGAGCTACCAGATCTACTTCAAAACACTGTCTGCACATGACAATACATTCACTTTACAGGTTCTATCTAGTGGAAGGGTTATGAATCTATTGTATAAATGTACATAAACCAATATATATGTGGAATAACACTTTATCATATACATTGAAAACATCAGCAAAGCAGCACTTTTGTTATTAGTTTTCCAGTTAATCTGATTAAAATATGTAACATTTAGCACATTTAATCTCTGAAGCAGATCATCTCTAAAAAATTGTAGATCAGTGTAATCCAAACAAAAAATCACAAAAACACATAGGGCAACATGGTGGTGCACTGTCGCCTCACAGCAAGAAGGTCCGGGGTTCAAGTCCAACCAGGGACCTTTCTGTGTGGAGTTTGCATGTTCTCCCCATGTCTGCGTGGGTTCTCTCCGGGTACTCCAGCTTCCTTCCACCATCCAAAGACATGCACTGATAGGTTAATTGATTAATCTTAACTGCCCATAGGTTGAATGTGAGAGTGATTGGTTGTTCGTCTCTATGTGTCGGCCCTGCGATGAACTGGCGACTCGTCCAGGGTGTACCCTGCATTCACCCATAGATACCTGGGATAGGCTCCAGCACCCCCCACGACCCTAGTGAGGATAAAGCGGTTCAGAAGATGAATGATTTAAAGGTCATGAAAATTCAGTCAGATTTAACAATGCATCCACCTTAATTATTAAAAAGTATCTGCATCGGCGATACTGGCCCTGTCTTTACTTGGTATTGGATCGATGCTAAATGTTGCAGCACTGCCCACTATGACTGAATATGGTCACTGTCAGACAGCATCGTAAGAGTGAAAGTGCAAACTTCTGGCTTTGAAATGGAAGTGGTGTTGATAGCACCCCCTTCTGGTGTGTATATGTAGTGCAACCTATACCGTCACCTTCCGATGACACCGTGCCACCTACTTTATTCGCTTTATCCCAATGGATGGAAATGTGCCTAATTCATATTTCCACACATCGAATTCGCTCGACAATTATAGGAACATTGGTACAAAACAAAAATCCACAGGCTGCGGTGGATAGAGTCTGTCACTTCTCCTGAATGCACCCAGTAGGAGATTTTTCTTCTTTGTCTGTGGCTGAGGACACTTTGTTTATTTACCAGCGTTTGGCCCCTGACAAATGCTCAGGGGAAGCCAAAACAACAGCGCTTTGGGTTTAATACAGCCGGCATTTCCAAGACAAAGCCCTCTCTTCCCCCATGCAAGAAGACGGCAAAGGCCCTACAGTGGCACAGATTAGTGAGTAAATTGGCTCTGGATGCAGAATAAGACACACTGCATATCTCATGAGGAGGATGCAGACTGGCTTTCTTTTTTTTTTCCCAGAACAGGCAACCTTAAGGGGAGAGAGGCGGTGTCGGAGAGATTCAACACAGATCTCAGTGGGTAAAATGTTATCACTCAGCCACATGGCTTCACAGACGAGGATGAATGAAGAGGGTGTGCATATCGCATCATGACACCTACGCTGCACGCCGCCACCGTACACAGAAAGTCCTCTGTCTGCCGATGATGTTTTGCCCTCCTTTTTAACCAGTGTTTCCTGTTCACTTCCATTCTGGAGGTTTTTGGACCCGATCCCCTCCTGCAGAGACAGACAGTTTGTGTTTACATTTCAACCTACACAGTATTGACTTCTGTCACTTCGGTCTCGGGCGGCATCTGTCTGTCAAGTTTGAGAAGCTCCAGAAATGATCCGCTGATATCCAGCATTGTGCAAGTTCCTTCCAAACTGTAGTCGCTTTTTCATTGACCCTCAAATTGTGCAAATGTAATTTGCCTAATGGAAAAACGAGAATTTCGCCAAAAACTCTCGCTTTTCGATGAAAAGTTTTTGCGCTTGTAAGAGGTTGTTGGTATATCGCCAAAACTGCAAGACCTTTTTGCACAACTAGAGTCACGTGAACAAAAAAAAAACGGATGTGGATGGATGTTACAAGCGAAGAAGAAGAGTATTAAAACAAGCGGTATGTGTGGACACACAAGGAAACTCAGTCATTTTTTAATTTAGTACAGGATAGAGCGGTAACGAGTGTTCGTTGCCATGTTTATGGAATGACTTCTTGTGACATCTCATGATAATAAATAAACAAATCATCACATTTGTGATTTAATGGAATAACTGACATCACACACTTCTGTTTTTTTCACATTTTGAAAATATTGTTAAAGTTTTGTGCATATGTCCAATGGAAAAGTGATACAAGACATGGGCTAAATTCAGAGGTTCAATTTCAGTGTGTGCTGCATGTCTAATATTCTGACAAATAAAGATTCGTTATAAGCACAAGGGGGGATTACTTTACGAAATCACCAAACTTTCTAAATACCATGGATAACCTCTCAAAAGACAATCTGACAGTAATTTATCAAACAACATTGATAATGTAGGACTGAAAGACACGCAGCGTACGACATAATATTCAGATTTTTTTTACTTTTGACCCCAATGTCAAGGTCAATATCAAGTTTATTTATATAGTACATTTACAACAACGCAAAGTACCCAAAGTGCTTTACAAGGATCAGTGTTGTATCCCTTCCAAACTGTAATATATTACAGATGACTTGTTACTGTTATTTAAAAGTAAGTCCTTACCTTACAATTTTACTGTCTCAGAATCGTCATGCGTTACATGACTCCTGTATGACTTCATAAATGGTGCATGCACAGTAGAACCCAACCCCTCCAAAGTCAAATAATCCCCCCCCCCAAATTTGTGCCCTGAAGTCCATGTGGACGGATAGCTCAGTAAGTGATTCTATGGTCTACGATGTTCGAATCCCAGCAGAAATAATTGCATTTTTTTCAACATTTTACATGTTCAAACAGGAGGCAGGGCCAAGGATGCCAGTAGATACATCCACAATCGATAAAGAATTTTAACTAGGCCTAGAAATGTTAGCTTACCTTGTCATTGCTGATCACTGGGATCATGCTAACTACTCTAGCTTCTGTAAAGCAGGGTTAGGGTTAGGGTTAGTAATGAGCATACATCCATGTGGCCAATGGACTGTCTTCTGCCGTCTTCACCCATTGGCTGAACACCAACAATAAATACAAATTTGCAGAGGCATTTTTGATTTCTTAACCCTTTCATGCATGAATTATGAGAACCTTAGTCAAGATTTTTTTCATGAGTGTTTTTGTTCCTCTTTAAGCAACAAAAAACCAATGTAATTGAGTTTTTTAATGAACCTATTTTTCATGAAGTTACAAAAATGTCAACCCAGCTGGACATCATGTGTTCAATTTTTTAAACAAAGAAACATGTATTTAAGACACAATATCAGAAAGTGATATACTGTGTGAAAATTAGGAAATAAAATCATTTTTAATGTAGCTAATCTGATGTTTTCCTCACATTTTATTATACTCTAATACTAGTTATTACTCACTTCATGGAGATAACATAAAAAAAAATGTCTAATGCCTTACACGACTGCGTTACAGCAAAAAGGAATCTGTTACTGTAATGCGTTACTTTTGTAACACCCTACTCCCAACACTGCTGATATCATCTCAAGATTAAATGTGATTATGTGTGAGTATGATGTCTGGCTGTTGTTGAATGCATTAGTCATTAACGTGGGGCTGTTTGGAGGGGAGGAAATAATAGGGGTAGCTGGCAGAATGAGACAAAGCAATCCTAATGAAAGATAAGAGGGTCTCCCTGATGCATTTTTCATATGCACTTCTTTTGTCTCCTTTTGCCCTGGGATTTTTAAGCAGAGAGCGCAATTAAGTAGGCGTAGTAAGTCTTTGGATCAGTAATTATCTTTGTGTGTTTCCTCTGACTGTGTGTGGACTCAGATGTTTTCTTTCCACAATGAGTGCTGCAGGGTTCCTCTCTCTAGATGTGAGTTAGTACAGTACAGCGTTGAAGAGGGGAGGCCTGGCATCACAGGGTTTACTCACAAGAGGTTCAGCATCAAACCAGCCATCACAAGTCCCCAAATTACCAAGGAGCCTGTTTTTACCGCCCACTAGTTGTTATGTCATTCACAAGCGATTTGTTCAAAAGAGTTTAATCTTTTTGGGTGGATTCTTCCTGTGGATATTCACTAATTTCACAGTTCAGTTTAAATAATGTAACCAGGACAGTCCCAGTTCTGAACATGCAGAGGTCAACATCACCAGAAAATTGACAAAACTGGTCAATTTTTAAAAGGATTTAACCCTTTATTGGCAAGTGACTGTTTTCCACATACATTACAAGACAGTGACAGCAACACTTACAGTGAAGACAATGCCTCAACAGTCTCAGGTCCAATGTGGTCTACAGGGTCTGTAAGGTCCACCTCTGCATGAACAGTGAGTGAAACTACTTTGTTAGGTACCATGAAGTAATGGTACTAATGTAAGTAGCGATGTTCAAAGGGATAATGTGGATGTTGACAGGTGTCTGGATCAGGACTTATGCTGGTCTAATGTTCTAAAAGTGACATTCTATTGTTCAAAAATACATGTTCCTGTCACCTTTTCATGTATTTTTATATATACTTCTTGGATTTTTTTTGTTTTGTTTTTTTTTTGCCAAGGCAAGGAACCAAATATGGTAACTTCATCGACCTTAATGTTCTACATGACAATACAATTTTTTTAGAACATTTTCACAAAAGTAATAGTCTTGTTATGTCTTTCCAATAACACACTAAGGTTGAAATTTTTAATTTCAGAGTATTTCTATGAGTAAACTAGGGTTAAAAGAACTTACGACCAGTTTCTTCTACTATGAATAAGTGGCAGCGTGGACTAATATGGATAAACCTCAGAAGGAGGCAACTGGGAAAGACAGTGTGTGGCAACACTGGCCACGTTCATTACAAACAACAGAAATGAACACTTGTCTACTGACAATGTGAAATTAATATATATACATATTGGTGTGTGTTGTATTTTGGACAGATTTTAAAACCTATTAAGGCAAAGTTGGGATTTTGGGCTAAATAAATACAATTGACTTGGCTTGATCTGTGTAATTATGTGCTCTGTTATATGTACAGTATTCCTGTTTTAATATATTTTAAGTCTTTTATGCTTGTCATTATGCCTTCGTAGTTAAGAAAATGTTGAAAATAACCTTAGTTATTACTATAATAATAATAATAATAATAATAATAATAATTATTATTATTATTATTAGTAGTAGTAGTAGTATCATTTACAGAAATGTCTCTTATTGTGCAGTGTCACTTTAAAACAAGTAACTAAATTTAGCAAAGCAAAGTCTTCAAAGGATGGATTGCACCCACCAATGGAGGTGTGAATTGTGTTGCATTTTTATACCTTTACACACAAGATGTTGAACTTATAATGTTCTGGTACAATGTGCCCTTGTTTGGTGTCTGTTCTAGTGTTCTGAGTTTAATGTTTGTGGACTTTGCAACTGTTACAGTCAGACTCCAGATTTCTGAGGTGGAGTGTTTGTAATAAAGCAGCCTGATCTCCAACATCACTGTCAGAACATTTTTATGTTAAAGTAGCTGAAAGTCAGTGACAACCCTGAGACTGTGCTCAGATTGCCATAATCACTCGCAGACTTGAAGGAAAATCGATAAAGCTCGGACTGAGTTGTGTGCAGATACCACCAGATTTCTGCAGACTTTAATGGCACCAGTCTGCATGTAGACATTTGCTTTGACAATAAGGCTTTTTTTTAACATAAGAAGGTCAATTTTGTGCCAAATGTATGGATATTTTCCAATTTACCTCCATACACATCATGCAGGTACACCATTTCACTATTTGAATGGCAGTGAATTTTACACTAAGTTTATGTCTGATTTGCACCAGTTTATCTAGCCATTAGAATAACGTGTTTAGTCTTTTACTGTCTGTTGTTTTATCTGGTTTTGTGCCTTCGAGTTCTAGCTTTCCAGGTTTAATGTTGCCTGTCCTGCAGTTGTTACAGTGAGACTCCACATTTATAAAGTGGAGTGTTTGTAATAAGGCAGGCTGATCTCCAACATCGCTGTCAGAACATTTTTATTAAATGAGCTGAAAGTCAGTGATAACTCTGAGATTGTTGCAGTAAACATAGATTTGAAGGAAAAAAGAGCTACATGCAGACTTCAATAGCACTAATCTGCATGTGGCAGTCTACCCTGATCCTTTGTGAATGAGCAGATTTTTTACAACAAGACTTATTTGCATAGTCAGGGCAATTTTGTGCAGAATGTATGTATAAACTCTAACATACTTTCATGTAAATGACACAGCTGCACCATTTGACTACTTGCTTAGAAGTGAATTCCACGCTTACTTTATGTCTCATTTCCTTCATGTTTGTAACTGATCTATCCTTTAGTGAGGTTGTATAGTAAGTAATCATTGAACTTGTGGCAGTCATATTTTACTTGGTACATGCTCAATAGTGCTTGCGTTACAACACACTTTTCACCCATAATTTAATTGCTCAAATAAAAACAAAAAAACTGCAAGACCACAAGCACAAAGCGTTAAAGTCATTTGATTTATCGTACAACCAGACCTCAGGTACATATATATATTTTTTTTTACATCTCTTTGATAATTGTTTGTTTTATCCAGTTACGGTCATCACCTTTTGTTATTGCTGTTCCATGCAACCAATGTGGCATGAATAATACTTCTGCTCCACAATCATTACATATAAAGTAACTGAGAACAGGCGGGATGAAAAACATCAGTGTGGCTCATCAACCCCTTCAGTGGCGACAATTACTCCACCATCAAACCAAAGCCAATCAAGAAGTCGGGCCCAAACACAGCTTGCCTTTCACATATATGCAGCAGCTTGGATAATCATCTGCCAATCACTGACAGGAAGCTTGAATGGAAGTGCAGGGGGTCTACAGACAAGGCAGCCAAGCATTAACTCCTTGTTTGTTGTTTGCTATTTTCAATCAATCAATCAAAACATTTAGTGGAGGGTGGGGGCCGGAGTGGGTTGCATTGTGTTGTATGGAAATGCATGGCCGGGTGTGGGTGTGTGTGCTGATATGTGTGCGTTTGCATGTGTGTGGGAGGTGGGAAGTGGATGCCACAGATGAGCACAGGCATTCGATGATGGCGAAACATCTGGGACTCGGCTTTGAAGTCGAAGACCATTAGGACCCGTCGACAACTAGGGATGTGAACACAAACACACACATCCACTCACAGTGAGATGTAGCGACAATAGACGCTAATCAGCAGAACTTTCCCTCCTTAAATCATTACAGGCCGAGTTTATATCAGAGGGATTATTGTCTGTTCAAGTCTGAAAATACAGCGGCATTCCTTCTCCTGCAGCTTAGCCTTAATGTAATCCCTCCCATAGAGCTGTTAGCAGGGGAGAACCCCACACACACAAAAAAGCACACACTGAAGCGTACTGTACGCTAGGCTGTGATTAGCGAGGAAGATTAACTTTTACAGTCAGGAATTTCAAAGCAAACACAGTTGAGTAATATCCTATTGTATACCATATATCTGCCATTTATACTATGCAAAAATTCCACTTCTTTGTATGTGTGTGTGTGTGTGTGTGTGCGTGTGTGTGCATGTACGGGGTAGAAGTGTCAGGATTATTAATGATTGCCTGGATGATAAAAAGACCCCATGAAAAGCCCAGGACCATCTTCTGAGAGCCTGAATGAGGACTGGGCACACTGTTCGGATCGTCTGCTGCAGATTAGCTACTGTATACAGTAAGTACACAAGGGTTAATGTTCACATGAGTGCATGAGGATCAGATTTGGCAGAGAAACTGACCTCTGTTTTATGGGTAGACTTTTTTCTTGGTTTTTTTTTTTCATGCAGTTTGTTCAGGGTGTTGACATGTGGTAGAACCCACAAGGTTTAAGCTATTAGCAAAGTTATGGATTTCATCTACATTATTCAAGAAATGTATGTGAAAAATATCTATATTTATTATCCAAACCCATATGTTTTTGCTTTGAAACACCATTTTAAAAGTCCAGTATGTAAGATAAAGGTATATTTGGGGAAAACTGAATAGAATTATAATCAGTTATGGTTTTATTGGTGTATAATTTCAAAAGTAAGATTGTGTCATTCTGTATATTTTGCATTTCTAAAAGGTGCATATTTCTAGGTAGCACCTCCATATTTCTGCATTATTCTGTATTAGTTTGTATACTAGTGTGCTATGTTTTACCTATTTGATATGCTGTTGTGTATCCTGATTTTCATTGATGCGTTTCTGGAAAGCACTTTGGTCAACAGAAGTTGTTTTTAAATGTGCTATATAAATAAACTTGAATTGAATTGAATTTCTACCATAGCTCAGAATGGACTTCCCTTTCTTGTTTTTCCATTTTAAAGTTAGTGCAGTTGAGTTTTTAGGTGCCTTTTGACACTTTTCCACTGGTATCAATCTAAGGTATCAGAAATTTTTACTTCTAAATTTCGTCCTTCTCCATTGTTGAATTGCTCACAGCTGCAGTCACACCAAAGACGACATCACAATAGTTTCCATTGTGCTGCTATGATGACCAGCCATGCAAAGGGAGTACTATTACTACTACTACTACCATTTGTACTGCAGTGGAAATGCAACTTCCAAACCAAGCCAAGTGATGCACAGCTGAGCTGACTGTGGCTGTTTGAGATGTGGACCAGAGTTAATGTCAACTTAACCAAAAAGTTTGGTTAAAATACGACTAAATAAACACTGACTCGCTGGTGTCTGCATCGTCCTTTTTAAGAGTCCACGTGTCTGTCAATCCACATTACAGCACAACCCTGGAGTTAATCAACCAAAGCACGGTCAGGAATGTTTCCAACAGTTTCTGGTTTCGCGACCCTAAAATACCAGAGTAGTGTTGATACGAGGGATTAAAAACAGCCAAAGTTATGCTTATTTTAGAAGGATTATATTTATTGTTCAGTTTTGGGTTGGCCCAGATTAAAGAAAAACTAAAGATGTCAAGTTGTGGATAAAAACAACCAAAGTCTCATAACCAAAGACAGTCCAAGATTAGCACAAAATACATACAACATGTATTTTCACGTAGTTAAACAGATTAGATTAAATTAGGTTAGAGATTTATTGATCCAACAACATTGAAATTCAATGGTCAAGGAAACAACAGAAGAATGTGCAAGAGAAAACATGCATGCATAAAGATAAAAAAAGATCAAAATAATAGCAATAAGTAATAAAACTGTAACGACTATATACATATTTAGAACAGAGTGGAATTTTAATATGTCAGACAGTACAGATGACACACAAACAGGACAGGGTTATACTGTTACTAGCTGGTAAACTGACAATCTTAAAGGGCCACAACAAAGTACATAGTGTCCTCCTATTCCTTTAATTAGTATTTTTTCCCCCATATACATAAATACATACCATCATTGTAAGATCACACTGTAATCCAATATGAAATCCTGTGTCCGTTGCCAATAACTGACTCCAACCCTCAACGTCAGTACATACAGTATGTGTGGTTAAGCTATCAACATTTCTTCCTACTGCTTTGCATATGAAGTCTGTGTGATCCATTGTCTACTTCTGTGTTTACTTATAGTTCAAAAACTATGTGGAAAAACACCAAAAAAATCCTATTAATAAGTGCTGTGTGTCTGCAGTCTGACACATCCTGTTCCTTTGTGCCACAGAGCTCCACTGCTGTCCAAAAAATATTAAAAACATATCAGTGGTGCACTGGGTTTAGGTTTTTCAGCAAACCTTTATGAAGAAACAAAATATATGTTTTGTCTGTTTGAGACTCGAGTCAAGAGCAATATATGTGTTAAATTATTAGATTTAACAGCTCTATTTTTGAGTTATGCTGTTAAATTCTTTGGATTTTCACTTCTTACCAATTTCACAATAATATAAACGTTCACATTAACCTCCTTTGTAAGTGTATGAGTGATGAGTTGAATGTGTTCTTGTTGAATATTTTGAGCAAAACTACATGATATTAACCAATAAAGGCCCAAACAGTCAGTATGCATCTACTGATCTAAAATATTTAATACCTGTTGATCCACTAATCCTATCAATACATGTAAATAATTGGTGTAAAATACAGT
>JAPQRQ010000018.1:49577-68291 GCA_037367365.1 Apogon talboti | reverse complement strand
TAGATAGATAGATAGATAGATAGATAGATAGATAGATAGATAGATAGATAGATAGATAGATAGATAGATAGATACTCAAAATTATTCAGACCCCTATCATTTGAATGAAATGAATGAGTTTCATCAAGTTTGTTTGACTTATGTGAGACACACTTGTTTACATAACAAACCAAAAATTCACTCGGGCCTTTTCAGAAATTTTGTTGCGAAGTGCATTGTGTGAATGAGAATTCCAAACGAAAGCGATTTCTCATCGATTTGGCAAGAAAACAAGCCAGATTGCTACATCGTAAAATTATACAGTGCACCAGGATTGTTTATACTTTATGTCCGAAAAGGAGTAGGAAGAAGCGGAGCTCATATTGTCCAACTCCAATTGTACATGACTTGACTAATCGGCTAATGTATACAGTCCATAACAAAGAATAGGTCAGTTATTAAATTACAATAAAGAGAACAAATGATTACATACCATCAATAACTATTACTGTTGTACTCAGGCTCACTGTTACTATATCTCTGGAAAATAAGGTTTTTATACATCTTTTTAAATTTTGTGTGTGAAGAGTTCAGCTTCCACAGCAGGTGGATTCTTTGTTGACCTCTTTTGACCAGTGATTCCATGTTTCTGTCAAACCTGAGCTGCGAATCAAACAGAATCCCATGATATTTGTACGTGTCCACAGATGAAAAAGCAAACTGTACAAAGCTGAAAGAAGAAAAAATACAATGTTTTCAACCAGTCCGCATGCAGTTGCTTAAAAACCTGTGTCAATCATAATTATTAACAATTACACAACTGCTCCTGTACTTTTGATTTCATACGGTGCATTTTCCCCGTAAAGTGCTTGGTTCTGTTTCCAAACTATGAATGAGTTTCTTCACCTAAGTGTTGCCCTCTCAGTGGAGGAGTCTCAGACAGATCATATTTTATTACTGCTGCCTTAGTTCGGTGTGTTTACATTGATTGGGCTGTAGCTGCAGAGAGAGGCCAGACTCCTCAGAGGATCTGCAGGGTTTGGAGGAAAGTCTCTAACACTGTCTGCTTCACTGATGAAAACCCGTGGACCTGAACGAGGTCAGCGTCATGTCTGAAGTGAAGCTGCTGCTCCATAATACGGGATGATAGCAAGAAATACCAGGGCCAGACAGTGCGGCATGCTGCTGTTTAGAAACTAAAAACAGTAGGTGGTGGTAAACATTTGGATTTTGAATTAAATGAAGGATTAAAATGTTTGCCTGCATCAGTCAGTATCTGTGTTTGTTCTTTCTTTTTGCTTTTCATTTCTCCTCCTCAGAATGACAGTGGAGGTTGTATACCTCTTTGCGGTAACTGGAGTTTTTGGTTTTCTGAATGTTAAATGATGTACCTTGGATATGTTTTTTAAAATCTGTTCCACATTTTGATCATGGGACTTCTTGATGGGTTTTAGTAGTCTGCATTGGTGAATCACCTGGACTACAGACCAGTTCAGGACCTGGAGTCTTATACAGAACCGTAGATGAATCAATCAATTTTTATTTCTGAAGCGCGTACAATAGAAGAACAAAGATAAAAGCAGCACAAATAAACAATAATACAGTGTATTTTTCTATTAAAACAAAAGTACCACAGTACTAAGTGTCGAAGGCCATTCTGAACAAATAGGTTTTACGTTTTTTTAAGAAGATTTAGGTTTTAGGTTTACGCTAAACTCAAACTGCAGGTGAAATAAACCAAAACAGATCGACCAGGGCTAGTTCCAGAGGTGACTGTATAATTCCATGACAGGCTGTGTTTTCATACCATGCCTCTCAAACTTGGAAAAACATTACCAACCGCTATCCGCGACCTGCCCACCCTCAGCTCATTCACTAAACATCTGAAATCATGGTTATTGGACAATCAAACATGCCTCCACAATCTGATATAAAGTCATCTGGTACTCTGAAATTGTGTGTGTGTGTGTATGTGTGTGTGTGTGTGTGTGTGTGTGTGTGAGTGTGTGAGTGTTTTTGTAAACAAATTTTTGAAATATTAAACATTTGCCTTTACTTATAAAGGGCCCGATTTTGATGGAAACCGTTAGACATATCAATATAGTTACTATTGAGCAGTGTTGGCAGGAGTGACTTCCTGTGGCAGTTTTTGTCAAAGCAGAGCTGAAGACGAGCCAATGGGTTGTGGATGTGCAGCACAGAAAACAGCTTCGATGTCAACCAGGGTTAATGTCATTGTAGCAAACACACAGCAGACTCACACACATACTGTATATGTATCTGTTGTATCTATACCAGGTGTGGTCTGCTGTGTGAGACACTGGGTTTGAACTCCAGAGTATAGGGAAACGATTGAATTTATTAGTGATATTGATCATTACTGCACTCAACTGCAACTCAAACCTGAAGCAATTACAAAACAATTACATTAATTATATAATTACATACCTATTCAGTTATTGTGAGGTCTGATGGAGTATTACAGTATTTCAGAAGACTTTTTGCTCATAAACATTCTTTATTTTTAGTTTACTTAATCTGTTTGAGATGACTGTACGAATATTGGGTAATGAAGCTGATTTTCATTTCATGCTATATTAGTTTTGAAATTGTTCATTGATGTATCTGTTTAATTTGTATGTTTTAATTTAGATATTAAGTAATATCATTGATAAATTCCTAGTCTGTCCTTTATCTTGTTCATTTTACCAATTAGATGTACCATATGACAGGATGACATAACGGTTTATAACCTAACCAAGCCTGAACTATGGCAATGTCACATCACAAATGCTGTGGTTTTGCACATGTACGTCTTTATTTTATTACCTGTAAGAAAATAGCTAACTGTCACCTTTTATCTTATATTCTTACACCTTACTGATTCACTGCAGGGAAAAGACAGAAGCATTACCACTTACAAGCTATTTACATCAAGAAGCAGAATTTACCGTGTTTCTATAATATAGTTTTTTCTGTTTTTAATGGGTTACATGCAGTTCATATCTCCTTGACTGAACCGCCCAAAAAAGACAAAGCAAACACTGGCTGAAAGGTGTGATTTTTGTATAACATATCAAAAGTTTTGTGAACCTTTGCATAAACGTAATTTATTTGCCAAGAAAAGTTTTTGAAATTTATAAAAAGCTGGTAATTGTTCTTTTAATACACTTAAAAGAGACACATGGGTGGAAAAAACTAAATAGACTGAAGAAGCAAAGCTGGTGAAAACAAAATTCATGTGTGCTTTTAGCGTCTACCACAGGTCAGGATGAGGCAGAGCAGTGCAGTCTGCAGCGTAGCTACTACATACCTCTAAATGTTTCTGGAATTATCATGCTTTAGGTGATGTTAGCATTAATGTGTTTTAGTCTGTCAGCTGCCCTGCTAAGTGTCCCAGCTAGAAATAATTATGTGCTAACTAGGCTCAGTAGCCCGGCGAAGCCTAATGGTTGTTTATATGGAATGGACAGTTGACACCTCTGTTATGAAACTTAACTGTGTGTGTGACGACCCACAACTAAACTCAGCACCATTATGGAGGCTTCATGCACTATCTGAAGTAACTGGGTTTTAGGTTCTCTTTGTGGATAACCTCCTGTTTGCCAATGCTCCTTTTAGAGAACTTCCTGTTTGCCAACGCTCCTTTTAGTCAACTTTCACATATTACCATAATCTTCTTTTGTGCCTACCATCCATTTTCTTTATTTCATGGTTTCTGTTTTGTTTTACTCTTGAATCTTTCCGTTCATAGCTGTTATTTCTGATTTAGACAGTGGGGCCGATGACGCCAGACCAACAGGAAGTCGGCCATTTTGAATTTTGTGGCCATTTTTCCTCACAGTGTATTTTGTCGAACTACTCATAGGAATGTAACTCTGTTGACTTCAAATTCAGTCAGTTAAGAGGCTGTAGATGAAAAGTTATCGACAGATTGGGCGGTTGACCTTCGACGCATTCAGGACAGGTTGGCGAATTTTGATGTCTCGCCATGAAAAAGGGCCCCGTCATAATTGCTCGCAGTTGCGAGTCTTGTTTGTGTTTAGTTTTACTTAGCGAATAGTAACACTGCATTCAACAAGGGGGTAGAATTAAGTCGCTAAAGGTTTTCAGAGAAAAACTGTTGGGAAAAAAATTGCATAACCTGTCCTCTGCACCCTTTTTAGACTTACTTTAAAGAGCTAGTATTTAAGTGAATGAAGCTGAATTCATTTTGCAAAAAAAAATATTTATTAAGCTTAAAAAAAATGTATAGAAGAAAAACTAACTCATGGTACACATGTTGACCAAACCCATGCACCAGGGTTTCTAGACAGTGTTCAATTTAAAGTGGTGTATGATCATTTTACTTATCTCGGTTTAACTATACCTAAAAATCCAAAGTTGATATTTAAACTAAATTTTGCTGAATTCTTATCAGGGCTTAAACAAAGCATTGAATGTTGGAAAATCCTGCCTCTATCAGTGGTTGGTCGAATAAACTCAATCAAAATGGTTTCTCTTCCAAGATTTCTGTATCTATGTCAAAATCTCCCTGTATATCTGACCATGGCCTTCTTCAAAGAATTAGATTCAATTATCCTTTCCTATATACGGAACAATAAAAATCACAGAATTTCAAAAATGCATTTACAGAAACCTAAAGTGAAGGGGGGGTTAGGCCTGCCAGTCTTTAAACATTATTACTGTGCTGCTAACATGAGAGCACTGATGTTTTGGCAGAAAGGTGCTCTAAAGATCCTTAGCTCCAATACCCCTTTATGGCTGAGGCTGGAAGCCAACTCTGTACGTAACTCCTCCTTGCCAGCCACGCTTTTCTGCAAGTTTGAAAAAATAGAATCCCTTAAAGGTCAATGTTTTGTGATAAAACACTCTATCAGAATTTAGATTCAGACCAGGAAATTTTTAACTCTGCCTGAGACCTCTGTACAAACACCTATATGTTTCAATCACTCGTTTTTGCCTCCCTGGCACGACAAGTCTTATTGTGACTGGAGCAGGAAGGGCTTGATCTCACTTGAAAACTTGTATATTGATGGCGAATTTGCTTCATTCATTCAACTAAAGACACAATATAACCTGTCCAATTCTCACTTTTTTTGATATTTACAGGTCAGACATTACATTATATCAAACATTGGAAGGTACCTTATCTCATTTCTTTTGGTTTTGTTCCTCATTGACTGGTTTCTGGTCTAAAATATTTGACTGGTTCTCCAGGGCCAACAAAAGGCCTCTTCAGCCTGAACCAGGACTTGCCATTTTTGGCTGTTCTCAGACTGTCAGGAATATATCTGCAACACTACAGCGTCTGCTGGAACTTGGAATGATAATCGCCAAGAGGCTGATATTAAAAGAATGGAAGTCTCCTAATCCTCCTTCTTTTCGAATGTGGATCAATGATATGTTGTCAATGATACAGATGGAAAAACTTAGATATTTGAGGACATGCTCTATGAACACTTTTTTAAGTGCTTGGACTCCGTTTCTCGCATACCTGGAGGAAGTTAAATTGGACTAAAGATAATATTTGTATACCAGTGACTGTCAGCTGCCTCTCCCTCTCTCTCTTTAAGACTGACGAGTTAATTAAATAGTTATCATACACATCTGAGCCTTTGTTTTTGTTGTTTTTGTGTTTTTGTTGTTTTTATGTTTTAACAATTGAAAACTGCAAAATAAAATATTATAAATACCTATGCACATAATAGAAGATGACTGTGTGTGTGCTTTCATATTTTTTATATCCAACTTCAGACTGTCACAAAAAGGAAAAAAAAAATAATTACGTCGATGACTTTCCAGCAGAAAATCTCTCATATAATCAACCTCTTTATTGTTTTTACCTTTGTATTTACAGATCTATTTCTCAAAAGAGACGTCCTGCTGTGTATTTTTAATGCCCCCTACAGTGTACAAACCATAAAGTGGCTCATTTCTTCTTCACTTTTATGTGGTCAGAAACGACAGATTCAACGATTAAAGACCACTTGATTTGGCTTCTTTTTTTCTTTTTTTTTAAATTGTTATTCCTATTAAAAAGGGTATGTGTAATAAAATGACAAGTAGCTGCTGCTTCCTGCTGTGCATCTTTCAGCACTAGAGGCTTAAAAAGATAGAGAGAGACACTGTTTATTTCAGGAATAATAGCAGAACACTTTATTGCGGATAGAAAGTATGTTCAATAGAAGATGCTGGATTTTATTTAGAAATGCTGTGGAATCTAAAATGCTTCACTATGCTTTTTCTTCCTCTACATTGTAAAAATGTACATCATATATTAATTTTAATCTAAATTTATACAAATACTTCTTTTTCTCTTTATATTTTATTAATCACAAGTGTATAATATTTTATGTTTCACAAGTGTATATTTTTCTGTCTTTCCTGAACTTTATTGATTCCAGTTGACAGTAGCAAACACAAAAATAAAGTCTATCATATCTTGTTTTAAGGTTGTCATTAATGGGGTTTTTTCTGATCTTTTAGTTAACATGATTGTGATACTCCATAGCTTTCTTCCAATACTGATGGCAAGAATAGCATGTGTGCTAGTGTCTTTATTAAAGTGAATATGTGATGAATCACCCTAATACATGAATTATACATCAGTAACAGTGTAATTCTACCATGATGGTGAAGATGCAGAAAATTAGAGGCTTCTTCAAAATATCTCCAGGGGAACTCATGCCTTATGAAGCAGAGACAAGCTAGTCATGGCTCCTCTGTTATTCAGAAATTCTGCTCTTTTTGCCTGAACAGACAAGCTTGTTTTCTCTCTGAGGTTGGACATTCTGCAGCTTTGTTATGAGTCCTTAACATCCATTTTTAACACCTGGGGTATCCCTGCAGCATTAGATTTCAACACCATAAAAAAACCAGAAAGAAATCAGTGTAAATCCTCAGATGTTGGATATTGACGTCATCGGCCATGTGATGCAGGTCAGTAGCACATAGTTTATTAGACATAAAAACATTTATTCTTGTGGAAAAACGTCAATTTTTATGTTGAAAATCTCTTATTTTAAGTCCACAGTACATTCAAATGAGTAGGTGAGTAGGTTGACCTTAACTTCATAACCATTTCCAACTCATCTCTCTGCATCCAATGAATTGACACCAAAATTAACCCATAAAGACCCAAACATCCACTGGCGACCACAATCCTTTACAGAAATAAAATGTTTAGTACCTGTTGATCCACAATAATTGGTGTAAAATACAGTTTGTCATCTTTTCATGGTCATCAGATATGACCAGTTTGGACGCTAAGAGGCTCCGTAGTGAACGTGGAAACACCGTCATCTTCTAAAACATTGATTCACCAGTAAAACCCATGGGTTTCCAAGCACGTAACCTGTTTTATTTTATTTCACTGTTCTACATTGTAAATCCTCCGTAGCTTAGAGACTTGTGGAAAAAAAATAAAAATCACTCAAATGCATTTTCATCTATACGTCTTGTAAAAATGGCTTCAAGGAACGATGTCCAGCTCTTTTTTTGATGCAGCTCAACCCGATAGCACTGTAATCATTGCATTGTCCAGAGGTCTGTTGAACTACTCAATATGTCAAAAGGACGCCAATCCCATTCATGAAAAATTGATGCTTTGAGGCTACACTACGCCTTGAAATATGGCACCAGTATTTGACAAGTTTGGAGTGAGATTATGTAGGACACAGACACCAACTTCCACTGTTTACACCAGAGATAAAGAGTAAAACAGACACTGCACCCTCAACCAGTTTAAAGTTTAGCTGTGGCCTGATATTTCCACACACTAATGGCACGGCCTCGGCCTCGCTCACCATGGATTTCATGGAGAATGTCCCATTCCAATCCCATGACAGAGTAAAAAGAATTCCTGTCCTGTCCTGGGTTAACAATAATGACTCCTGATCCATCCAGTTCCCATGTCGGGCTCTGTTTTTCAGAGGGGGGACTAGTCCTCTGCCTTTTTTTGGTACAGCAACACCTAATATTTGACAGAAGAGGTGGTTTTCATCTGCGTTTGATAGTAGAATTAGAAACTTTTGACTGCTGTCGGCCTTTTTGAAGAGATCCAAAGGGCTTTTACAAAAGTCTTTAGATTTCTTTTATTATACTGATGGAGATTTAAAGGGATTATACGTAGTATTTCCATCCATCCATCCATTTTCTGAACTGCTTAGTCTTCATGAGTACTGTACACTCTGTATGTGTTGCCAGTCAATCGCAGGGCTGGCATATACAGACCAACTGCAGTATTTATAATTTAAATATAAAAAAAAAAAGACGTACAATTATCAAAAGAGAGTTTAGAATAATGAGCTGTGATGTTCTGCAAAATACGCATGGTGTGGATTGTAACCTAAAAGGGCAAACCAGGCCAAAACAGCAGACTCAAATGACTGGCATCACTTAGTTGAACAGGGAAAAATAGCATTAACAAACTTGACAGCCCCACAAGTGTTAATGACGCAAATGGCATTAATTTAGTCAAAGCACTGAAATGGCAGGTGTATTGGTCGACAAATATCAGCTATTTGTATTATGTTTTATTGGCTACAGCCTTGCATCCAACACTAATATTAGAGTGGCCCACCCTTAAGGGGCTACATGTAGTATTTCTACTTAAAAATAGTTTTAAAATGACCTAAAGTCATCATTGGAGTATTTAGAATAAAGAATGGTCAAGTTCTGTCAAAGATGCCAATGTATTGGATTGTACAGGTATGAAAATGAATTTATTTCCAGTGACGGGCCAGGGGATTTATGTGGCCACTAGAGGGAGTAGTGAGACACTCTGCTGGTCTCCCGTGGTGAAGAAAACTAACACCATGAGGCCCTTGACTAAAGCAGATGAGAACCACGAAGAAATAACTTTGAGACAAAGAAAAGAAATAATAAAATAGAAGCCATCGTTTTCTCCACTGGACTCAGCTGTAAATGTAAAGAATGGAGTTTGATTTCTTCTACATGAGTTTGATTCTGAGGCTCATGGAGGTATAAAGTCATTATGGAATGTTCTTAACCTTGCTAAGTTGCCGTTTGGAATTGAACAAACAAGGTCAGAACTGTCACAATTTAGTCTGAACCGTGGATCAACAAACAGATCTTTAGTTCAGCTATTGACAACACAAACCGTACAGAAAATGGAGGTGATTTGTGGCTTTACTGTGGCTGTTTTCTGTCTAAAAACAGTGCTAAGCTAACAGTGCTATATCAGCTGATGCAGCATGTAAAGATTATAAAACAGTTAGTTTGAGCGATTGTTAAAATAAGCAACTTGATGACACCATAATACCAGATGTGTGGAGACAATGAGCTTTAAACTTTATTCAGTTACTGATGTAGTCTGGAGATATATAGCATTGATTGGTTGGTGGTTTTGATCTTAGCCCTTTATTGGGTAAGTGACTATTTTTGGTAATCTTCACATACATTACAGGACAGTGACAGCAACAGTTCCAGTGAGGACAGCGAGGCAACAATCTCAGGTCCAATGTGGTCTACAGGGTCTGTAAGGTCCACCTCTGCATGAACAGTGAGTGTACCTGCTTTGTTAGGTACCATGAAGTAATGGTACTAATGTAAGTAATGATGTTCAAAAGGATAATGTGGAGAGGTGTCTGGATCAGCACTTAAGTTGGTCTAATGTTCTAAAATAGATGTTCCTTTCATTTTACATGTGTTTTTCTTGTATTTTTCATTTCTACACTTCTTGGATTTTTTTTTGTCACATATAGGTAAGGAACCAAATATGCTACCTTCATTAACCTTGATTTTCTACATTAAAAAAAAACCCTGAAAAATTTCGCAAACATAATAAAGTCTTGTTATGTGCTCCAATAACACACTAATGTTGAAATTTAGAATTTCAGAGTATTTCTATGGTGTCCTATAAAGGGTTAAATGTGTTCTGGTATGTGACTTCCCCCTGCTGGTAAGATGCTGGAATATCGATGCTACATAGAACCGCTTAAACCATTAAAAAGCTAAAGCAATGGTTTGCAAGATGGCAACGAAGTCTTCCTTATTTTAGGAGTAACACCGCTTGAACATTCTGCCAATTTCAGAATATTAAGTCGGTGTCTTTTGTTCTCTTTTTAAAATGTACCCAGTTGTCCTTTCTTCTTAGAAATAAGAAAAAAGGACAACTGGGTTCTAATCAAAAACATTTGGCTTCTTTCTCATAGGTCTGTTTTTGTAGAATGAGGGAAGACATACCGGATCAGTCACATGACAATACTCCCGGTACCATTGAAGCTGATCTAACAAGGTTAAAACATAAACCAACAGACCATCTCGTCTCATCAAGTCTGCAAAAAGATTAAAAGCAGCTAAACCTAAGTTGTATATTTGTCAAACTATGATCAAACGTCAAAGGGTTTTCCGTCTCGCTCAGTGTCTGAGAGGCAACATGCTCATTAGCCGACTGCTGAACATGTGCTACAATATTCACTGACAGCAGGATATACCAATTAGTTTCCTCAGCAGGAAGCAGCCCTCTTGCTGTCAGAATAAACAGCAACCAGAGGTTCTCCATCTATGTTTCTGTTTATGCATTTCTGTTTTTGTTATAACATGTTCCTCCTCTTCCTTTCTGTGAACCGATAATTCAATCTATGTAGGTTATTATCACCACCATCTCATATTTGGGTCTTTTTTTCACCCCAGGTCAGAGAGGTCATGAATCGGAAAGAATGCTCATGCGTGAGTCAATCGAATCCAGAGCGAATTGATTGTCGTTGAGAGCATGTGAGACGCTGTAGTGACCTTTGTGTAGACCACAGATCAATCTGGTTCAATGTGTGAGGAGCAGAAGTGTGAAAGTGTGTCTGGAAAACACGCTCAACACTTCAATGACTTTGGACTCTGATCTATTAGGTTTTCTCTTCTCAGTGGTGGAAGAAGATCATACTTTAGTAGAAGTATTAATGCACACTGTAAAAAGTAACCCTATACAAGTAAAAGCTCTGTATCTAAACAATGAGGGGAAGTATTCAAGTATCAGCAGCAAAATGTGCTTACAGTGTGAAAAGTGTTCATTGTGCAGTACAATGGTCTCCTCCATCCATCTTTTACCACTGGGTCTGGGTCATGTGGACAGAGGAGCCGAGACCTCCCTCTCTCCAACCACATCCTCCAGCTCAGGGGTGTCAAACTCATTTTAGTTCAGGAGCCACATCCTCCAAGTATGATCTGAAGTGGAGCAGACTAGCAAAATAATAACATAATAATATATAAATAATGTCAACTTCAATTTTTAAAGAAAAATAAGTGCAATTTTAACAATATTACGTCTCAGATTCGCATTTACACGTGCATTACAACTAACAGATCACAGTGGATCTACAAATCCACAAAACATTTAGTAACAGGCAGAATACTGTTAAAATTACACTTACTTCTTAAGACATTTCAGGTTGTTCATATTTGTTCGTGTTATTCACCATTATGTAAAAGAATAGTTTATGAATTCAAACATTCTCCTAAATATAATTTTACTATTTTACTGGTCCAACCCACTTGACAACAAATTGGGCTGAATGTGGAGCCTGAAATAAAATGATTGTTAATGTCTGCAGTGTAATTTTTGCATTTCACAATTTATATGTTTAACACCCGTGCTCTAGTTTCCTTGGGGGGACACCAAAAACGAGGGATATAATCCCTGTCAGCATTTTATGATGATATGTATATGATGTTTTCCATTTATTTTACTGTTACATTCATGTATGTTACATTTTACTGCTGTTGTGCTCTGTTGAACTACTTTATAAACTGTTGGTATATACAGAAGTGCATCATACTTTATGA
Organism: Apogon talboti; assembly: GCA_037367365.1. Classification (NCBI taxonomy): domain Eukaryota; kingdom Metazoa; phylum Chordata; class Actinopteri; order Kurtiformes; family Apogonidae; genus Apogon; species Apogon talboti. Next base: position 56,510 of record JAPQRQ010000018.1, on the reverse strand, counting down.
GCACGGCCCTGTGTGTAAGGGCCCCTAAGCAGAGGCTAATTTGGGGGGTGGGAGGGGGTTGCACTGCCTCAGCAAAGCCAGTAGCACTGACTACACCTAGTGCAGCAAAAAGTAATGTTGCAGAAAAGTACTGACTTAAAGGAGACAGCTACAGTTTAACATGAGTCTGACTGCATGCATCTAAACGCAATTCAGTCATTAACAATTTTCCAAACCACTCAATCTTCAGGGGGGTGTTGTGGGGTTGCATATCCCAGCTACCAATGGGTGAAGGCGGAGTGCTCCCTGGAGGTGTCACCAGTTCATCGCAGGTTAATGCAGTTTACATTTATTACATGAACTGAAAACCAACTCTATCAGGGGCAGTGAGATTAAACCAGTAGTAACAGGTAGTGATCCTAAAAATACTGCAGTTGTGTTTAATTAGCTCTGACTTTGTTTCCCATAGGTCTTGATAGACATAAGATCATCATACACTATATGGACAAAAGTATTGGGACACGTTGAATTCAGGTGTTTCTTTTCTAGCAGGGGTCTGGGATACAAAACAATGACAAATGCCATAATATAGTGTTATATTGTGGTAAATATCATTGCATTGGTTAGTTTTTTAAATTGTCTTTGCTTCCAAAATGCCTCAGATGGTTTTTACTTAATTTCTCTCAATATTGATTTAGCAATTTTTTTTAAATCCATGACTATGATTTTAAATGTTCTACCTCTAAATTTCTAAAATCTTGCTCTGACTAAATAATTTTCTACCACAACTAACCATCTATATTGATGTTTATCTCAAATCAGCAAGAACTGAACAACTTACATCTGTATGCATGATGTGTCCCAATGCTTTTGTCCATATAGTTTGTTTGTATCATCATTGTGTTGTGAAAAAAACATCTCTCTGGAAACTGAACTTTTCATGGAGCCAGATATACCAGCCTGTTTCCAGTTTTATGACCATGCATTTTTCAGCGAATCACAAACAGTTAATAGGAGGAGATACTGTATTAAAGCCTACCCCACCTGACACTTTTGCAGATGCACATGATTTTAATGTAACAGGAAGGGAACGATAAACTGATCTGAAAAGGAACTGAAGCTGCCAGACTAATGATGTGGAGCCAAAAATCCAAAACTATCATTTATATAACAGTAAATCAATGAAAGGACTCATTTTACTGCACAATGGGGACATTGATTCCCATTCTATAAGTGCATTTTGTTAATAATACTTTATTCCGTTAGTTAAGAGACTCATTGTTGTTTTAAGACACAAGCAGCGAGATCTGAATTTGGTGGAGGCCCACAGGTCTGATCTCTGAGACATGTGATCTTAGGTTTTGTGCTCTCATTAAAAGATGCTTCAACAGAAAAAGGTCTGGTTGCATTCCTCTGTGTGCTCCTTCATACATTCACTTCATTCAGGTTATTGTGATCTGAACAAAGAGGCGACCTCTGATTAAAGAAAGAGCAAAGTTCTCTTCAGAGGAGCATCAGCAGTGTGTGTGTGTGTGTGTGTGTGTGTGTGTGTGTGTGTGTGTGTATGTGCATTGATCTGTTCATGCATTCTTGTTTTCCTGCATGTCTGAATTTACGTGCGGGGGGTTGGACGTGTGAATGTGGACGTCATCCTTCTTCAGCGTCGATGGGAAAGGTTCCACTTTCCCACTGGTCAGTGGCTGGGACTCACAGATCAGCTGTGGTCAAAGGTCATTCAGGCCTATAGGCTGACATTGTGGCAGCTTAGAGAGGTCAAGAAGGGTCGGCGGCAGCAGAAGAGGACACTGGCACGAAAGGACAGGCTGATGCAAATTGAAAAGCACATCATGAAGGAGAAAAGGCTTGAAACAAAGAGTTCAGGGCGAGAGTGAAGGAATCCACAGCGACGTCCCTTCATTGGTAATCACATCTTAACGTCTTTGCACGAGTGACTGGACACATTGTCGGATAAATGTTGACAAGTATTCAGTGTTTGCCTCAGTATGTTGCAGTTACAAGGCTGTGAAGATTAGAATCAGAAGGACTGACACCATTATTAGTTACCGCTCTTTTATCTGACTGGAAATAAACAGTGATATTCACTTAGATGATGCAATATGAGGCTGCAGTCAGACCAATCAGTATCTGCATCTGTTTTTGGAGGAAATGGGCCAAAGACAAATAAAATCATCCAGACCAGCAACAAGTCCAGAAGTCAGCGTCTGTCTCGCATATCCAGACCTACTATCACCACGCTGTTAGCACAAGGTCTATGCTGCGAGGAAATGTCTGACACTGTCATTCTGGGATAGGGGTAAAACTTATGTGGGTTGTTTGGCTAGTTTTTGGATGGTGGAGAATGTAAACAGTGCATTTACAGGATAGTGATGAATACAGCACAGTGTAGTATAATGTAATCAGATGAATATACGCTACCAGTAAAACAAAGGCCACACAATATATAAGAGTATTGAAAAAACAATAAATGAATCCAGTGACAATTACTCACATTTATAGCTCAAATACATTTCATACATCAAAATTTTTTTGTTTGTTTTGAAAATGAATACAACAGATCTAGATGTTCCAGGTCTAAAGTTTATAATCATATCTACACAGTTGCATTGCAGATTTGGTTATGTGTATTTCTTATTTGTTATTAATATAGTTCTTATATCTTCACTGCTGAATAATGCTAAATGACAGTGTGACTTATTTAGCAACGGGTGGGTTTTATATTTTTATGCATCTGTCTGTATGTAGCTGTGTGTTTTGTTTATTTTTTCCCCTATGTATTTTACTTCTGATTGTAAATCACTTTGTGAAATCTTTGCTATATAGCGCTATATAAATAAAATAATAATAATAATAATAATAATTATTATTATTATTATTATTATTATTATTATGATCTGTGCTGGATCTAGGCCTATGAGCAGATGGAGGGCTGCAGATTCTTTTGACTGGCATTATAACCAAATGTTTATTTTGTTATTATTTAATATACAGTAATTGTATGTTCACTCATGGATATTGCATGCTACTACAATAAAAGTGAAACTTTTTATGTAAATGTAATTGCAAGAAATATTTTAGACACTGCATCTTTTAATTTTATTACATGTTGTGTTGAATATTCTAATTAATCATTTTTGCTTTATTTTTTTGGAGTCTATTTTTACCTCCACCAAGCAGGTTATGTTTTCACCTGCATTTGTTTATCAATCTCAAAAATGTATAAAATTCTGCTGGTAGTCGGTCAATTATTGTACCCTTGGTGAAACTCCACTGCCTACTGTTATGGTTTGTAGGCCTTCGTCCCCACATATGAAACTACATTCCTATCATGTATGTTGGACTGGGAAACATTGGGCTGAACCCTTTACAGGAACATTAAAATGACTAAATGACACTTTAAATGATGTTTCTGTCAGAACTTATCATTTTCAGGGTTTAGCTGCAGCTCAAAGGTTGTTCTTTCAACAATAAATGCACAGATAGGGTAAAGAAGGAGAATGGCAAACCTGACACTGCTGGAAAAGGGGGGAGTATATTCAGTATCCAGTGAACCTCAGGTCTTGGGTCGTGTCAGAGTCTATTGTAAAGGTCTTTTATTGTTCTATGATGCACAATTATGATGATGAGAAGGACATTTTGGAACAGCACACGACCTTCAAGACAGCAAATTTACAGTGAAGTCCATGAAAATCCAACAAGACAAAGCAAAACTATACCGTGTACTTGCTACAAAGAAGAGGGTTCAGGTCCTGGACTGGTTTGATGCACTTCCCACTGGTCTCCAATGAATGTGGTGAGCATCATGAAACACAGCATGTGACAAAAATCTCATACTGTTGCACACCTTATGACATTTTGGAGGAAACATGACATAATTTCATTACAAACACTTCACCTCTTGGTCTCTTTAATCCCTAACTGTCTTACAAATGTTGGAATATAATATTATAAAGTAGTAAATACTTTATCAAGTGTGTGTGTGAAGAATGGGTGTAAATTTACAAATGAAATTAAGACAATTGCACAAATATAAAATACATTGTTTCTGACACTGTCTGCAATGAAATAGTAGTCACAGTCCATTTTAATATCACTGCTTCTTTTAGGGCATAGGATTTTCAATACTATTGCTGACATCTTTGGGGTTGTAGCTCCGGGTTTCATATGGATAGTAATACTTCCATTTTCCAAAGATTTCATTGATAAGAATCAGTCACTTTGTTTTTGTATTGGTATTTTTGTCCATCTATTTTTTCCACATTAAAAAGGTGAAATAGGTGATACTCAAAGACCTGAGAACTGGTGCAATGTCTTCACTTTCCCCAAACTTCTAACTTTTTCCCTTTTTTTTTTAAAATCAGTCTTCCAACTTTCATGACCCCCACTGCCTTTAGCCATATCTGTTTCCATTTGCATGTTGATATTTTATCGTCTAATTCCTTAATGTTTAATGCATTATATGTCGGACTAGATGTTCTTGCTTGTATTTAGAACTCTCCCTGCATTACGTCTCCACATGACACCATTAAAACACATAGGCCGATATGAGTCATATGTCATTTCAGTTTCGATCAGATGTACAACACATTAACCCTGTTGTGCAAGTTTGTGGATTTGACTGAGACACTTGGATCTGACTGTCGGGTATTTGGCTCCTGTCCCACAAATAGAAATATTGATTGAGATCGCAGCTGCAGAGGAAGAGACTTTTAGCTTCATGAATAATTGCAGGTTATTTTACCAGTTTCAACACGATGTTCAATAAAGCTGGAATACTAATTCATTTAGCAAAGCTGTAGTTGGACTCTGGTTTGCTTTTTGATATCTCATTACATGTACACACGGGTGAATGTTCCACATTAACTTCAGAATGAATGTGCTGTTGGACAGGTGGACAGAGGTTTATGCCAGCTGAGCTCACATCCTGCCAAGAAACACTTGTTTTTGTTCTCCCTTACAGTTACAGTAAGATATGTGTAATCTCTTTAGTTGTCTGTAAAGTTTTAATAAAATGTTTTAATATTTGTGATTGAAAGATACTGTATACCAGGGGTAGTCAAAAATATGGCCCCTGGGCTGAAACTGGCCCATCAAAGGGTCCAATCTGGCCTTTGGGATTAATTCCCGAAATGCAAAAATTACACTGGCTACTCTGCTGCTTGACTAAAAGTTAATAAAACTGCATTTTACTTTCTACTAATGTTAACGTTCATTTATTTTAAGGATAAGATGACAAAAACCCAAAGAAAACTTCATGTAAATATGTTCAGAGTTCAAGTTTACTAAAAGTTACGGAATCCAATATGGCCGCCGCCCCATGACGTCACAATATGCAAATTAGATGAGTAAATTTACTATTATTACTATCATTATTACTATTTTGTCATTTGCAGTATGACTTTATCTATAACCACTTCCAAGCTACAGTGTTTTGAAATCTTGATATCAAAATTTAATATTTTTTGAGGGGAAAAATAAATAAATAAATAAATAAATAAATAAATGGTGCCTAAAGGGTTAACAATCAAGGGTCAATATCTCACATTTCTTTAAAGGATAGTTTGTAGATGTAAACATTTTAATAATGTAATTTTACTTTTTTCACTCTAGTACACACAAAACTTTGGAGTTAATTATTTATAGATTATTGTGCTATTATTTCACTGGTCCACTTGAGATCCTATTGGGTTGAATCTGGAACCCGAACTAAAATGAGTTTGACACCCCTGGTTTACACTTTCCATGCAAACCTAATGCATCATATTAGTAGTGTTACAAAACCGTCAGATTTTCACACTAATCTGAGACAGTGTTGTCACAGTATTAAATCAAAGCTGAAGCAGACCATGTCTGTCCTGTTGACGGAAGAATCAGCTGACCGTCATCTCTCATGCACACTGAATACTTCCTTATGAAATGAGAAGCACTGACTGTAGCTGCGTTCCCATAAAATGACATGCAACTTTCAAGCAATTAAAAAAAGTCTGAGGAAAAGAAAATTGAAAATGCTAATTATGTGCATTTACATAAACAGGTTTGGCGTGAATAAAGTGAGCAGAGCATTCTGTTTCTGTTTTCCAAATAAAATGGTGCTGGCTTTGTCTATTTGGGCTGTTCCTCTGCCTTGAATACATACAGTACATTTGACTGATCCATAGCAGTGAGACAGTTTACAATATCCCAGTGTTACACAAGGAAAAACATTCATTCTATTTATAAGACCAAGGAATAATTTGATCTCTTCAGTTCTCATTACCTGTAGTTTTGTGCTACATGGGAATTACCAAGTCATTTATAGAAGAAAGCATTTCCATTACCTTAACGTTTTTACAAAAGGCAAAACAGCACTTCAACTCTCATATGTATTTAGTATATATGTAGTAAATAGTAAAAATCTGCAAATACTTCAAATCCTTCCATTGGATATATACTGTAGCGATTATGTTTCATCTGCAACAAGTTCTTTAATGCAGTGAATATCTTATTTCTTAAACCACTATCAGTTTGTAGAGAGAATAAAGATTGGACTGTGTTTGAAATTACAGCGGTCATGTGGTCTGACAGTGGTCACATAGTCTGATGAGTCCAGACTGTCTAGGGATGGGAATCAAGAACCGGTTTTTGTAGAGAACTGGTTCCCAGTAGCTCAGTTCCTTGGAACCGTTAGCCTGCTTACTAAATGACATCATTTCAAATGGTTCAAAATGGCTCTAAAGTATAGTTGTATTTAACCAGTAAAGATGACAAAAGGCCATTTTCAACAGTTGCAGAGCTTCCATTACAACAAAGGGTTAATCCTTTATGGGGCACTCATAGAAATACTGTTAAATTCTAATTTTCAACCTTAGTGTGTTATTGAAGGACATAACAAGACTTTTTTTACTTTGGTGAAATTTTTCTAAAATGTTTTATGTCATGTAGAAAATCAAGGTCAAT
>JAPQRQ010000018.1:11418-29867 GCA_037367365.1 Apogon talboti | reverse complement strand
AGATAGATAGATAGATAGATAGATAGATAGATAGATAGATAGATAGATAGATAGATAGATAGATAGATAGATATTCTGTGTGGGAGAGAGCAGGGAATTATGGATCTCTTTGTCGATGTGAGCAGCATAAAAAGTGCCCCCCTTCCACTCCCCCTCCTCTCCAGGGCTGCTGTTCACAGATAACACGGAGGTTTCTACTGTACCTCCAAAAATAGTACTCCCTTCTGTAATAAAGACTTTGATACCAGGAAACAGTACGGAGGAGGGATGAGTGTCATCAGCCTCACTGGCTGTAATGGTGTCCACATTAACTGAAGCACCGTACGATCCATTAAAGCTCTTCCTGGATGTGTACTGTTCTTATTTAAAGGCTAACATCCCACTATTACGCTTTCATTATTGGTCATTATTTGATGCTGTTTGGTTAAAATCCAATGTACCCTGCCATGCCAAAAGTGCTTCTCAGTACAAAAATGAGGCGTAGTGATGTGGTTTTAATCATTTCTATAAAACAGAGGAACTTTACAGGACAGATGGATAAGTCACATTAGGTTACAGACCCACGGACAATACTAGAACCAGATCAATGTAAGGCCAGATCACAAATGTCTTAAAGAGATACTTTAAGCCATTTCAACTTTTTCAACTTTAAATTTTCAGTTTCACAATGTTTCTTCTTGAAGCCATTTCAGTTTTTCTTTCCATTGTATTTTTTCTGCTTTAAGCCATTTCAGCTCCTTCTTCAACATTATTGTTTCACTTGAACTATATTTTTGTGCTTTAAGCCACCTCAACTTCTCCTTCAACTGCAATGTTTCACTTCATCAATATTCCTGCTTTAAGCCATTTCAGCTTTTCTTTCCATTGTAATTTGTACTTCAACATTTTTTTCTGCTTTAAGCCATTTCATCTCCTTTTTCAACTTTTAGTGTTCACTTTAACAATAATTGTGTGCAACATAATTGTGCTTTAAGCTTCACTGGCTAAATTGAGTCACAATTCAACATCATTTCAGCAAAACTTGAGTTATCAGCAATCACACACAATCTCTTCAGAGAGGAGTGTCTTTAATACCCCTAATGAATAAAAACACTACAGTCATGCTAGTCTAGTTCATTTTAATTGGATTTTCTAAATGTTCTGGTCCAATTAGATCAAAGTTTAGGTGTCTATGTCGTGATCGATAGTTTTCTTGTCTGACTTTCAGAGTGTCTAGAATAGAATAGAATAGAATAGAATAGAATATGTTTAATGTCATTGTAACAAGTACAAAGAGATTTAAAAGTGGCATCCAATCTGTACATCAAATATATATACACAAATAAAAGCAGTGAAAATAAACAGGTAAAAAACAAGCCCATCACTCACACAAGCATACAGTTTGTTATTGCACTCATCCATTATAAAATATAAAACACAAATACAAAGGTTTGAAGTCCACTGTTTTCCTCAGTGAGTGAGCTAGTATTTAGCCTTCCCATGACTCTTCATGCATCCCCACCTCCACCCTTTGGTCCAACTGTGGTCACTTCAGTAACTACAATGTCTGTAAACTGGACTTACATCGCTGCAGCACTCTCACCGTTCTTCACTCCTTCATCTAGTTTAAACGCAGCCCAGTTCTCTCACAACCTCAGTGTCTTTTCCTAAGACCTTATCAACATTTCCCTCCAATGCTGAGGAAAACTGGTTAAAAATGTTAAGAGGACTACAGACTACATTATGATATACTGCTAAATGAATTTTTGTCTGTGCCTGTTGATAATGACCTTCAGAAACCAGAAATGAACTGAGAGGTACCAGACTAATCTGCATTTAAGCTCTGTCATTCCAGGTTAGGATAATTAAAATGAATGAACTTGAACTTGTTTTCTTTACATTATTCAAGATCTGAAAAAGTTGCATTTTATAAATAGTAATTTTCTGTAAATAAATGCAATGAATGACATGGAAGTTTATGAGAACATTTTTATCTCTACATGATAAATCTCAAAAACAAACCTTTCAATTAAGAACAATAATGATTAATCTGAGTTTAACATAAAAGTGGATATTCTGTGAACATTTATTTTGTACTTTTGAGACATGCTTCTACACTTCTACAGTCATAACCTCTTTTGTAATTTACTTTTGCTGTCACACGTTTTATCATGAATTTGTGATGAATTACTGCTGTTTTTACAGTCATTGAATCTACACTTGGGGTATGAAATGTGCTGTAAGAAGTGAAAAAACACAATACACGACTAAAATTGTTTGATTGTATATTCCCTTTTGTGCAGTGTGTTGTTTCGCTGTGGTTTTCTTAAAAGTCATTTCATGTTTGTACCGCACCCTCATACATACTTTGGAGATTGCTGCCATGTGTTTTGTGTTTATGTGCATGAAATAAACTAAGCTAAACCAACTTGTCGTTCACGTTGCTTGCAAAAACCACATCAGGGACACACCTCCAGCCTAAACCTGTGATGTTAGACTCCGAACACGCGTGAGTGTCAGAACATAATCGTAAAATTCACACTCTCTGGCATTTGAGCTCCTGGAAGCTGAAGCGCCGACAAAATTAAACATTCCATCCTGATGGAAAAAAGGGGGTTGGGGGTGAGGAGAGAAACCAGATGATCCCCTGTCACCTCCAATATTCACAAACTCATTTCACAACCCAACAATTCTGCATCACAGTGCAATCACAGCTCAGTTCAACACATGCTACATTCACTCACTGAAGGAGGCGAGACAACGTGACACCAAGTGTTGGGCTGTCATCTGGGCTAATTAGAGCCCCTCTGGAGGACTTCCAAGGTGCAGACGTTTTGTAACATTTCTCCTCAATTGAAGAAAGTCGCTTCTGCAACACCTCTGGGCTGATTGCAATGCTCTTTTACAGAAGCAGGGAGGCATTTCAATAACCTGAGGGAGAAAAATGTGAGTAACTCAGCAGGTGACCACTGTTTACTTCAGGGTGACCAGACAGGAGATGAGTGTTGTCTGATTGTGCACAGTTACAGTAAACATCAAAAGCCAGCAGAGTGGAGAAATGGAGCTCCAGTTCAGGACCACATCCTCCGGCGACACGAGCCCATTTATAGAATGTGGTAACCTTTTAGGTGAAATAAGCAGGAGAGTGTTTAGAAAAGATGAAATGAAATGTGGGGAGTGAGGAGTCAGGGTGAGGATCAGACTTCACTGCATTTATCCATCAGTCCACTGTCATCTACTGTAGAAAACCAAGCTGCTAAAGCACAGAAGCACAAGCATGAAACCTCACAGTAAACATACACACTTACTACATTTAACAATGACATAAGACATCTAATTGAAGCCTTTAACTCTTTAACTCATAAAGACAAAAACATAACACAATAGTTTTTTTGAGAAAATACGATTATATTAGCGAGAGAAAGCGAGATATTGCACTTCCAGGTCAATAACAGGCTATCATCACAAAGTCTAAACTATCTGATCATCATACACGATGGTGCATGAATGGGGGAATTTAATTGATTTTTATTTCGAATTAGGTTTAAAATACTTAACAGCAGTGCTAGCTAGTAGACATGGTGTAGACATCAGTAAAAAGCATCTCAAGAGAATTTTGCAGCACAGGGGGCACTCAAGGTACAAAGAATTCTCAAACCTCACAGTGTTGGTTGAATACATGAACGCCCAGCTTCACGGTTCTGGGCAGCTTCATGGATGCAGGTTTCATTATTGCAATAATGCCAAGAACTTCATACAAGTTGACCTTGTCATATGTTGCCACTAACAACGCCTCCTTGACCCGTAAATACAAAGGGACTGCTTTCTCACGATTACGATGTATGGACCTCTAACAAGAGGAAGCAAATATGATTGCGCTATCTCGCAAAAGTATTGCGTTATAACGCAAATATTTTTATTTTCTTTATGTGCCTTCCCAGGCTCTGTAATTAATCCTATCAATACATGTAAATAATTGGTGTGAAATGCAATTTATCATCTTTTCATGGTCATCTGATATGACCCATTTGGACGTTCAGAGGCTCTGTAGTTACCGTGGAAACACCGCCATCTTCTACAACATTGAATCACCAGTAAAACCCATGGAGTTTGGTGATAAAATGAATAAAAATCCAACAAAATAATAAATAATGTGGAAAAAATAAGCAAAAAATTTTCTAAAATATGGTAAAAAGGGATAAAATGAGCAACAACATGAATAGAAACAGCCACAGTGATAAATAAAATGAACAAAAATGAATAATAAACCAACAAAATAATAAGAAACATGAATGAAAATTAACATATGAATTAGTAAATTCACAAAATAATAATAATAATAATAATAATAAATAAATAAATAACATGTAGAAAATAATGAGAAAATGAAAAGAAACAGTCAAAATAATCAACAAAATAAACAAAATGAATAACAAAATGGAATAATAGAATAATATAATAAGCAACAAGAACAAAACAAAAATTGTAGAAAAAATAATAAATCCATGTACTTGGATAAATGACAGTGTATGGACACACTTGGTGAATTGATGTTGCAAACTTCCAAATGTGTTAAATGCATTGATAGGATCAGTGGTTTAGACATTATTAAATGTTTTACATCAGTAGATGTTTTTGGATGATTAGATCTTGGAGGGTTAATCATAATACACTGTGTGTTCGGCTACACTGGAATTTAATATGATCCATCACAAAGAAAGTAAACCAAATCATGTGGTCTCTCTGGGCAGCTCATAGCGTTGTTCAGTTTTACACCCTGTAACACCAGCCTGTAAAAGAGAGGAGCAGCTGATTGACACAATCTGAAACAAATGTGCTTTGCAGACGAATAAATCAGCTGGTGATCACAGACACAGTTTAGCAACTAAACATGAGACACTGTGAAAGTGAGCTCTTTTTTGTATAATTTCACACATTTCAGTTTTAAAGTAGTTAAAGACAATACTGTAAATTAAATCTAGGAAGAAGAAGCAAACAGGACATGAAAGGGTATATTTATGGTGGAGAATGAAGGTTAGGGGCGAATTAACCCACAGAGACCCAGAACTACTCTTGTGGCAATTACAAAAATGATTTTTTTTCTCTCTATTTAGCCTTTCTTAAGTGATTTATCACTATTTATTATAATATTATCCTCTACATTTTGCGTTTTTTAAGTGAAAATCAGGTATGTTCCTATATTCAATTTACTGATCATGTAGATGTTCATAAAAGCTCAGATTAAAGTTGAGCGTGATTACATCAGAAATAGATAAAACAGAAGAAAAAGTGACTTTTGCAGTAAAATCTACCATTAACTGAACATAAACCCAGTGTGTCCATCCACTGTTACTGATCCAACTCCATGGGTTTTACTGGTGAATCAATGTTGTAGAAGATGACAGTGTTTCCACAGTAACCACGGAGCCTCTGAACGTCTAAATGGGTCATATCTGATGACCATGAAAAGATGACAAACTGTATTTTACACCAATTATTTACAGTTATTGTATTATTTATTTATGTATTGATAGGGTTAGTGGATCAACAGGTATTAAACATTTTAAATTGGGAGATGATATTGGTCACCAGTGGCTGTTTGGGTCTTTATGGGTTAAGGGCATTTTATATATATGCCTGTATATTTGGAGCTTTATTCATTTATTTATTTTATTTTATTTTATTTTTGTTGTATTGATCCTTTCTTTCCTGCTCAAAACCTTCCTCCTTGGATTAATCAAGTATTCTGATTCTGATTATCTGTAAAAGGAGACCCAGCTGAGAAAGTTTGGGAGTTGCCATAAAAACCTGACATCAATACACAATAGTAATATTTGGTATGGCAGACATCAGCGATTATAGAAGTTTCATTTTATTTTGAGAAGATCTGGCTTTGTTTTGTTTTGTTGAAAGAAACCAGAGTTTCCTGCAGATTCACTGGAACAGTAATTAGTCTGAGGGAGGTTGTTTTTAAGGCGATTTAATTAAATGCTGGCAGTGAATTAGTACATTAGCATAGAGTATTTTCCTGAAAACTGCTTTCTCCCTGGGGTTTGGCGCTTCCTTGGAAAGAGAAATTTACATCCTCTGAGTTCACATACAGTAGATGTTACACTTTTGCTTCTGTGTTTCTTTCGTTCTGTAGTTGTCGATGGGCAGAAGCATTGATCAGTAGTTGGTGTTATAAGCTGCCACCGTTCTGTCCTACGTGGACCAAATACGTGCTTGTCTGCAGGGAAATATATTAAAATTCTAATCTAATCTAGAGTCATGTGGGTAATTTATGAATTAGAAAAACTCTTCCTTAGATCAAATGGCCAACACTGTTTTATTTTACACTTGAATATCTATTTTAATCAAATAATGCCATTTAACAATAATCAATCAGTTGATCACAAAACTAATGTATGTATAATCTTTGACTTCAAACATGAGATTGTCTGTCAGTCCTTCAGTGTTTAATCTACTGGTTACTGCTTTAGCCAAATACATAATGTCAGTCACATGTTTAATCAGTCAGTGGTGGCATAGAAGAATACAAGAAACCTGAACAAACTGGTTAAAAAAGAAAGAACTCAACCTGAATAAGGTGGATAGATGATGGAAGGTCATGGATGATTCACTTCATCCTCTGAAGCACATTCTAACCAACCAGAGAAGCAGCAGAAGTATTCTAAGTGTGTTTGCCTGATAGCTTTATGCTAGTACAGAGGGTCAGTTTAGATACTTTAAACTCATGTACAAACCTTACCAGAGGGATCATAAAGGTCTGAACAATAAAGATTAAACTCATATCTCAATTGACAGGAAGTCAGTTGGTTTTAACGAGACCCAACACTGGGAGAGTTAAGGTAAGATGGTGTTATGGTTGAATAGAACTGCATTTCTGGAGGTTATGCTATGGATTTTATCCTTGGTTTCTGCCCTACCCTTTTCCTAAATGTAGAAAAAATGAAAAAGATTTGCACATGCTTGAGGGACATGTAAAAGTTGGTGCATTGATTAAAAAATAAACACAAGTAGGTTCAATGGAAACACATTTAGCAAATTCACAGAAAGAAACTTAAGCAATGCTCTATCATCCAGCAGTTCAGTTCAGGGGCTAAAGTTAAAGATGACGTTTACACAAAATACCTTTAAACATGTATCAGATCCTCAATCAGTAGCTCTGGCAGTGTGTTATTGTTAGAAATATTACATGTAACATGGTTTTAAATCATAAACTAACTCTTCATATTCACATAATTGCACTAGATCAAAACATGCATGAATTTTGTTGTTGATTTTTGGTAAATTTGGTTCAAATTGGTCAAGATTAAGTTTAGTTATATAGTACATTTACAACAACGCAAAGTGCCCAAAGTGCTGTACAAAGATATAGGTAAAAATAAAAGATATAGTAAAACTAATAAAAATATATGGTTATAGAAGATAAGAAACTGATAAAACAGATACACAGCAATAGGATAAATAGCATCTAAAAACACAACCAGAAGATAATACAAATAAAAGTCACACACTTGTGTTGAAAGCCAGTGCAAATAGGAGCGTCTTTAAAAGAGGTGGTTGTACATTTGTTTTGAAACCTGCCCAGTAAGTCAACCCTTAGATCAATTCTCCAACAGAGACAGTGGGAGCAAAAAATATGCATCACACTCCATTGACTTTATTCCACGTATTGCACTAATTCTGTCTATGAGCATAAGACTGAAGTGTCCCAGTCTGCTTTGCTGCTGTCCTCTCCCTCACCTTTCCACACCTTGTCAGCCTAATCAGTTCCACCTGTTGCTCCAGCTGTTCCTAATCATCTGGCCAGTATTTAAGCTGCCCCTATTCACTCACTCATTGCCAGTTTGTTCTTGCAGCATGTCAGACTATGCAGCGGTCTTTTTTTTTTTTTTTAACATGATTTCCTGGTTCTGACCCTCCCTGATGCTGACCACTTCTCTTCATCTCTGCCCATTAAAGCAACCAGCCTTCTGTCTCTGACAACGGGATCTGCCTTCGTTAATCCTGTTTCTTGTCTGCCATGGCAGCGTGGCATTTGCCGGCCCCAGGGTCACTGAGCTCTGCTTCTTCTATCAACGTCCGTGTCTCCTGCATCGTTGTCTGCCTTCTTAGCAGTTCTGATTCTTCTAACTCCCACCTGTCCTGAACACCACTTCAACCTGTTCTCCTCTGGAGTCAGCCACATCACTACATGCCTACAGGTGGTAAAAGGTGATTCATGGAACCTGTGATCCACTCTGGCCAAGTGGCAGTGTTCTCGTCCCTCATGTGTGAAACCCACCAACACCCGATCACCAGAGCTCCTCCATGACCCTGCAAGTATCTGATAAAGAACTATTAAAGACCATTTATGACTTCTGTTTGCAAGTCTGTATTGCATTTGGGTCCTCCCTCTACACTACCTGTTACGTTTGGGTTTTTGTATTTTATGTATTGTCTTATCTTTTGCTGTTTAGTGTCCTTGGGTTTCATGAAAGGTGCTTACAAATAAAATGTTTATTATTACACTGAAGAATGCCTATAAACTGCTGACAGTGTAGATGTACAACCAATTGAGTAAAAAAAAAAAAACAAACCCAGAACCATTATGATGATTTTTTTTTATTTACATTCTGATGCCAACAACGCGGCAGTTTTGGGTTTTTTTTTTTTTTTTTTTTTTTTTTTGACTGAACCTGCTTGCCTTACTTGGAGCTTTTGCATGAGTCCAATTTTGTGTCCTGAACAGACACAATGAATGCAAATTCACAAAACACAGTGCCTGATAAAACCTCTGCCTGAAGCACAAACTGACCCTTTTCACACCAGACATTTAAAAACATTAAATCAGAATCATTATATGATTAAAAAAATGGCTCCATCCCATTTGGTATATGAGTTTCATGCCTTGTATTTGTCCATGGTGGCTAACATGAAAGGCCTTTGGGGGCAACAACATTGGAACAGAACTATTAAGCTTATCAGTAACACCTGTGTTCATGAGCCAAAATGTCTGCTGTCACAAAAAGTCTAAAGCACCAACCTACTTATATTTGTTTTATTGCATCATTAGTAAACTGTGTGTAATTATTGTTCTGTAAATGTACTTTGCGGGTTACATAACCACTTTAACCTGCCCAGGAGCTGCTGAAACGACCAGTGATGTGTCAGCGATGTGGTGGTCCTCCTCCATTCCACTGCTTCGTATCTTCTCATGGACTGAACTCAGGTCTGGTTCCACAGCTTGTGTGGCAGTGGGCTGGATGAGTCACACAACCAGAGGGATCCAGTTCATTCAGCATTTATGGCTGTTTATACACTCACATCTCCAAAAAGGGAAACATTATATCTCTGTGAAAGGAGACAGGATGCAGAATCTGTGTTTAAAGCTGCAGTACGCAATAAATGAATGGAAAAATGCAAGAATCTTATCGGGCTCAAAACACAGCACAGAGGGTTGCATGAGGACAGGAGTTTTCTGTCTGCACTGGCTGCAACAGCAGGAACATGCGTGATAGAAAAACTGATTGACCATTCTTTGTTATACACTATATGGACAAAAGTATTGGGACATGTTGAATTCAAGTGTTTCTTATCTAACAGGGGTCTGGGATACAAAACAATAGCGACAAATATAATTTAATTTTATATTGTGATAAATATCATATTGATAATTTGATGTTCATATCTCAAATCAGCATGAACAGGACATCTTACAGCTGTAGGCATGTGTCCCAATATATATAACAATATTTCTTTAAAGTTTAATGGGAGATGTTCCTTAAGTGAAATGTGAAGAGAGTAGATGGTTCATTATGGTAGAAAATTATTATTTACAGTCAGGACATGAATAATATTTTTGAAATTTATAGGGGGAATATTTAAAATCAGTCATTGATTAAAAAAAAAAAAACAATAACAAGAAATTAAGTAAAAACCATCTCTGAGACATTTTGGAAGCACAGATAATTTAACCAAAACTAACCAATACAATGATATTTATCCCAATATAAAACTATATTATGACATTTGTCATTATTGTTTTGTATCCTAGACCCCTGTTAGAAAAGAAACACCTGAAGTCAACATGTCCACATACTTTTGTCCATATAGTGTATATATGTGTGGCATCAACCTGTCATCTTCTTGAGACTTGCTAAATCAGCTGCAGTTCAGAGTAAGTTTAACTACACATTATCATACTTACATTGGAGCCCCATCCAAAAAGAAACTAAAGAGGTCGAAGTTCTTCTCCTTTAAACTAATGACCCATAAACTGAAAACAGGGCTGCCAGTAACTCCAAAGTCAACAAAACAAAAACGACAACTGGAGGCTCAGGTTGGTTCTGGTTGTACAAAGACCACAGCTCCTCCTGTCTGGCTTCACATACAACTCGTCTTCTTCAGCCAATTGGCACCAGAGGAAAGGAAACACAGAGCATGGAGTTTTGCACAGCATTTTGGAGACACATGTAACACCTCCACCCATGTATGTCGAATGATGGGAACGTTCACATAGGGGCATACTGACACAAAGCACTGACCTATCCATAACCAGGAACATGCTTGGTTTGACAACAGCCATTACATCAGCTGGGTCACATACAAATGAAATATTTGACTGATGAATATGAAAAGCTTGTGGACAGTGTGGAGAGTGTTTGGGTAGATGGAGGAGACTTTATTGCCAATGGCAACATCTAAATGCATTTTCTTTTCAGTCATGGCTACATCTTATGAAACACAGTCAAACTAATGATGATGTTTCAATCAATCAGTCTGCTTTTATTCACATTTTCCATTTGCACAGAAAAAAAAACAACTGGAAATGAATGAAACTTGCAAAAACCGTGAAATAGTGGGGAAAAACGTTTTTTTTTTTTTTATATTTATGCTTGGGAGGCAGGAATAGTTGTCAAAACTATTCCTTCCTATTAGTTTTAGGAGTAATAACCTTATATTCACCTTAGAACTTCATGAACGGACAGACCTAAGGCGCTAAAGAAAAAAGAGTCCAATCTGGTTGGTTTAACTGTCGATGGAAAAACAACCAACCTGTGGCTAATTAGCTTAACCATTAGTCCCCTGTATCACTCTCAGCCAATCATATCATGGGTGTCAAACTTACGGCCCATGGGCCAAAACCGGTCTACCAAAGGGTCCAATCCGGCCCCTGGGATGAATTTGTGAAATGCAAAATTTACACTGAAGATATGAACAATTATTTTAGTTCAGGTTCCACATTCAGCCCAATTTCTTATTTATGACTTATTTATTATTATTATTTGCTCTGTTTTCTATTTCTATTTTTAAATTTTGTGTGTGCTCTATTTTTTTCACCTTTTTCCCTATTTAAATGTGTGTGTTTTATTTAAATGTTCATTTCACTACCAATCTTGTGGATCATAAATTCGTTCACCACACCAATGTTGAATGACAATAATGGATCTTGAATCTTCATGTTGGCTTCCCTTTAAAGCCTCAGATCTTGTCTCTTGGTTGTACAATGGTCCCATGTCAACATTAATGGAGCATCTTGTTCCTCTAGTGGTGCACGACATGTCATCAACATCATCTTTAGCATGCATCATACTTGTGAGACATTATGTGCTCCTCATGTATGGCCTTATTGTCCATTTGCATATGATTTCTCTCATTTCTAATGTGCTTCACACATCTCATAATGTGCTTTAGTTTTCATAACATTATGCCTTTAACCCATTAAGACCCAGAGCTACGTTTGTGTCAGTTCCCAAATGAATTTTTCTCTATATTTAACCTTTGTTAAGTGATTTGTCACCATTAATTATACTATTATACTCTGCATATTTTGTTTGGGTTTTTTTTCAGTGCAAAACATGTATTTTCCTATATTTAATTTACTAATCATGTAGATGTTAATAAAAGCTCAGATTAAAGTTGAGGGTTATTCTATCAGAAACAGAGAAAACTGAAGAAAAAGTGACTTTTTCAGTAAAATATGTCAATATCCAAACATAATCGAAGTGTTTCCATTCACTGTCATTGATCCAACTCCATGGGTTTTACTGATGAATCAATGTTGTAGTAGATGATGGTGTTTCCACGGTAACTATGGAGCTTCTGAACGTCCAAATGGGTCATATCTGATGACCATGAAAAGATGAAAAACTGCATTTTATACTAGTTATTTACATGTATAGGATTAGTGGATCAACAGGTATTTAGCAGTTTAGATCAGTAGATGCTTTGGTTGCCAGTGGCTGTTTGGGTCTTTATGGGTTAAGGGAGGGATCATGCTGAGTGTGGCTCAAGTGCAACATCAAGCCTTGAGTTCTGACCCACCCAAAAAATCCTGAACACAAACATGATGGAAAACAAACTCCAGTGTTCAGTCCTACATCGAATGTATTTTCATATATATCATGTTTAAAGACAGATCTCTGGATTTCCTTTACACTGGCTTTAACTAAAAGGCAAATATTGTATTGGAAACCCAGTGAATCGCATCCTTTGAACCCACTGGCTGCTCTTTACTGTGAAGGACTTGCGGTCCAATTCTGAGCATCACCTCTGTAAGTAACGGATGTTTCTGCCCAGTGCGTGTAAAATGTTCCTAACCTCAGACCGTCCTGTCCTCTAATCGCCACAGCGAAGAAAAGACGATTTCCACCGGCGTGACACCAGATCTGCCTGACCTGCTGCTGTTATGTGGGGACATGCCGTCATTGGTTGCCATAATAAATAAGATCACCTTAGCTTTCACAAATAGAACTGACTCGAGCACAGTAACACAAACAGGAAACGTCCATTTACATGGCAGCTACCTCCAGCTAATCCATGACTCCCTCCTTATTTATACTCCATCTGGATATGATTTGGCTGTAGCGGGGGGAGACGGGCCGTCCCTATCATACTGCGCCAAGAAATTCTTTTCCTATTCGCTTTACTTCCTTGGGCAAATATTAAGAGGCTTTAGGGAGGGGGGCTTCGGAGGAGGAAAAAGATGGGAGAGTGAGCTGAGCGATGAAAAATGGACCTAAAGAAAGAGATGGCAAAGGGGTAGAAAAGAAGAAAAACCTAGAAAAGTGCCAGAGAAAGCTGCCTTTTACTAAGCTACTAATACACAATGTCAAGAGAGTGATTTTGGAACGATATTGTTGCACACGAGTCTACAGGGGTTGAAATGTTGAATGAACAAATCTATTTCTGAAAGGCACTCGCTGCTGGAGAAACTTTTTATGGATAGTCTTTTCCAGGAGAAAGGTGAGGAGAGTCAAGGACGGGGATGAAAAAAATAGAAAGGGGGAAAAGAGAAGAAATTTGTGAGGAAAGGAAAGCATCTGGTTGTGATTTGCATGGAGAGGTATCTCCCCTGCTTTTCTCCCACAGTATTGTGCTTTCCTCCGACAGACTGACAGAGCTGCAGGAGGTGAGCACTGCCAGGAAAAATAGAAGTACAGGCAGAGACTTTGGGAGTGGAGGATGGGGAGGAGGAAGATGAGGAGGAGGAGGAGGAGGAGGAAAGTGGTGGTGGGTTACCGTGAACAAAGGCAGTCAGTCAGGCCAGCTGCACACGGCTAAAGTAACATATAGGGCGAACAGGCTCTAAAATAAACACAGGAATCAGAGATGTATGTCTGGCTGGCGAGCTCTCTGGGACCTACATCTGGAGGTCTAACGAGTTTCTATCATTAGACATCATTACTGTTACTCCTCCTTTTGCTCTGTACACAGAAAAAGCACCACAGTCAGGGACAAACAGCACCGCCAACATCAAATTGAGTATCTCTGTGTCACAGGCTGTTACTTTCTGATGATATTTTTGCTTGTTAGTGGCATGTTTTAGCCTCGCTCATTAGACAGAGGAAAGAGCCATGGCTTTAGGGATTCAATCCACACTTAAAGAGGATGGACTAGTTTCCTACTTGGGCCAATTTGTATTTTGTTTCACCTCATTGCTGCTGCTTACAGTTCCTAACATAATTCATGTCATCGTTAACAGAGGGAGGACTTCTGCTAACGGCATATAGAGGTGATACAGAGGTAATTTAAGTGTTATACACAGACAAGGCCCTACTTTTTGTTTGGAGTTGGACATTGTTTCCGCTGTTGATGACTACCTTGAGAGTGTGTTGCATGAATAAGGTTCAGAACTTTTCTGAGGTCATAATCTGAGTAAACAGTGGATATTGTTAGGATCGACAAAAGGCTGTGAGATGCAACAATCACTGGCTTCATCTTGTGAAGTGAAAGTGCATAAGTATTGTAAAATGTAATACAACCAAACACCACTAGCTATTGCTCCAAAAAGCCCTGGCTTCCTTAGTCTTGAACTTCTCTCTAGAAATACTAAGTTGATCATTTTTCCATGTAGTTTTTTTTAATGCTCTGAGTGTTCTGGTCCATCTTAAGGCCTTGTCTACACACAGACAAAAACAGAAATTTGTGTGTGCATGCAAAACCAATGAAAATGCTGCAGTATACATACCAAGCCTGCAAGTTTGTGCTGTAACGCTGCCCCAGAAATGCACCAAAAACAGATAAGTCATGGAGAATACTAATAAAACTCGTGCAATACAGGTTTAGCACATGAATGTATAGGAAGAGGAGGGGTTATGACGACATTTTTTCAGCAAAGATGACTGATTTACACAGCCAAGCCAAAGGAGTAGGTAGGAGCAGGTGAGACAGCCTGGATTTTTACACAGCAGACCTGCGTGCCAGAATCAAAGGGGCGGTGACGCAGCGTAGCATATAGTGTGACGTACAACTTGCGTGTCATAAAATACCCCAAGCATAGTGGTGTTGGCTCTCAAAACAACAATAGAAGACAAACAGAGTGCAGTGATCTTCATTTTAGCAGTGCAGATTTTAAGTGTAATTCAAACTCAAACTAAGTTCTTTTAAGTGACAACAGCTTGGGGATCTCGGTGTCTCCCCAGTTCGACATCTTTCAGGTCGCGTTGACATGTTTGTTTACTGTAAACGGCTCACACTAATTTTTAAAAACCCCTGGCACGGAGATTGCACACGCAATACGTCAAACCTTCAAAACGTCACACCTTGGCTGAGAGGTGTTCATTTTACATAGCATTCTGAAATCATGATTCCACCTTTATCACGGCTCTGTTACTACCTCCAGAGGCGTTACCACCATTTTGTTTACACAGGTATCATTCTGGAATAAAGGTGAAATATTCCTGGAACAGAAGTGCTGTGTAAAAGGGGCTTAGGTTTCACTCCTGTTTCTATCTGCTTTTTCTGACCTGTGAATGTTAGTCTTTTACTGTTGTAATAGTTAATTTAACATCCAGCCAAAGAACAACAGCTGAAAACTGGCCACTTGGCCAACACCGTCACATTTAAAGTAATGTTGATTAATGTGCAACATTAATGCCTACACCCGAGGAAGAAAAAAAAAATTAAACCAACAAATCAATGTTCATTGCTCTAAACAACAACACCTGGATGAGACCAACTAAACACACGTTAAAGGCCCATTTATACACTACATTAAAGATGCATATGTGTAAGGATGGAGTGCCCTGTCCGTCTGTACGTCCATATTTCTGTCCGTTCTCTAGGAGCTTGCGGACCCAGACAGAGAATACAGAGCAGTACCACCGGGAACCACGGGGGCTGTGTTGAGATTAGAAGAGAATAATTCCCAGAAATGACGGAATGTTTCAAAGGGCGACTGTGTGAGTTAGTGATAAACTACCGACATATTTATGACAACTCCCCTTCTCAGTACCAACATTAGTATCAACATTAGTAAAACCTTCTCTTTCGTTGCCATGTTTGTTATTATTGACTTTCTTCTTCTTCTCAATTAACTTCACTCTTCCTCGTGGCATTCAGAAATTAAGAGTGGCGCCGTCTGGTGGATTGATTGACAAATGTTCATTCCAACGAATTAGATGGATCTGATTATGAAGGCAGTGACACTTGACACAGTTTGAAACGGATGTACCTATTTGTGTACATAAAGCGAGCATGAATGGGCAGGTATCTGTTCAGAATAACTAGAAATGATAGAAATAAAGCATTATTTACATTATGTATTATTTATTTATTTATTTATAGGCACTTGTCAAACTTACTGTAATTGCAGTTATATTGAAGATTGTTTACAGAATGTTTGACAATGAGTACTGATGATTAAACTGCTTGGGTTGGGTGGAGGTTTTGAAGATTTTTCACCTTTATTTAAATCAGATTTGTACCAAGAGCAAATAAGGTGTTAAAAAAATTGCAGTTGAACCCAAGATCTCAGCTTTGTCCTTCTTGGTATTGATTTTTTTCTATGTAATTACATCTATGCTTTTTTTGAAATATCTATATCCTCTTTGTTTAGAACTAGACAATTTTCCACTTTGTTCATAATAAAGTATAACCTAACTTTGTCTAATCTAATAAGTTGCATTACTTAATTAAAATCACATTACATTAGTAACATGTAACAATTCCAAAGTTCATGTAATCCACTCTGTCTACCTCACATCTTCTTTGTAATTGGCTTTAACCACCAAACAAACCCGGCAGCAGTAACATCTGGGTGGGCTCAGTCTCACTTTGTGGCTTTTACATATTAGCATAAAGAGGTTCACAAGGGTAATCAACTGTTTCTGCGATAGATAATTAGGTTTTAAACACCCAAAAGGGCATTTAAACCCTTACTGCTGTTCTAAAGGTAATCTATTTCCACACTACCCAAAATGTACTTTAACGTGTTTTAATGTGGATAGTTGACAACCCTGTCCACTGAACAACAAGAGTGAATTTAATGAGTTTCCAGAGTTGAACTTCTGTTTCTGGATCACCTTTATACATCAATAACAATGAAAACCAATGAAAATCAGCCTGGGAAGGACATCAAGCAGCTCCAAATATCTAGTTTATGGTAAATGTGACCAAAAAATGTCATGCGATACCATATATTGAAGTTTGTGGGAAACTGAAAATCATTTGTGAAATTAAATAACTTAGAATCTGTTGTGTGTAAAATTACTTATTAGCATTTCATTAGCGTATGTAATGCCCCCTCTCTCATCTGTCTCACCTCCCAGCTGGTTAATGGTGAATGGATGTATTTAGCACACAAGGTCCTTGCAGGCACACAGATTAGTTTTTTTTTGTTTTTGCTTTTTGTTTTTTTCCACCTCATGTTATTTTTATTTTATTTTTTTTTTAATGGCGTAATGATGGAAATAGGGCTTTCTGTCCTGCTGACATGCACAGTGGCATCCAGAATTTACAGCTTACAACACTAAGGGCAAAGTCTGACTGCTGGGGGAAGTGGAAAAACTGAACTTAAAACAGAAAAACCACTTTTATCTGTTCAGTAAATCCGGTTACATACTGTACATTTAGTGACTAAAGTAGCCTGTATCACACCATTACAAAACCAGTGGTGAGTTAAAACACACTTTTGTCCATGTGCTTGTTAGCTTGTGCACACTGTACCAGACATTTTACAGTATCTGGCAGCTTGTCAGTTAAATCCACGTTGAAATCCAGGGAGCCAGTCTTACACACACACACACACACACACACACACACACACACACACACAGGCAAATTATTTCAGACTCGAGGGATACAACTGGATTATCTGTTCTGTGCTCAACTTACACTGTTTTATTTTTTGGTACTTTTTGCTTTTACAATTTCCTAATTACTAAAGACTTACTCATTAAATATGTTTTACAATAACCAGTGACTAAACAAGTAAATTATACAGTGAAAATGCTACTGAATTACCGGTATTATAGGCTGCACATAAATAATAGATGAAGTCCCATTCCCTCAGGTTCAACCCCATGGGAACTTATTTAGGGAAAAAAAACTCATATAGTCAACGGTGGATGTCATTTTTTTGATCCCATTTGATTTATGCATCATTTAAACATGTATTTTTGACTAGAAATGATTATTTTACAAGTAAAAAAAAGTCACAGTTTGTTGTAAAACTGGTGGACCTTCAGACTGTGTAATTAGAAAAACTATAAATCCAAAAGCTGTCTTTGCTATTTCTCTCTCCATCATCTCTGCAGCTTCAACATGACCAGACATACATTCTTCTATTCTCTTTGATACGTACTAATATGACGGTATGCTGTATAATATGCTAAAAGGTTAGGTACTGTAAAGTTAAGCTTAGGTTAACTCTCTTTATTGTCCCTGTAGGGTAGTTTGGTCTCTGCATTTTATCCATCGCAATACACACATTGCCTAGCATGCATACATAGCATTAGCATTAGCGTATAGCACACATTAGGAGCAGTGATGCTTGAGGACCAACTTTAGATCTCCATCAGCCCTTTGCTCAGGGGCACCGACAGCAGAATTAACCTATATAACCCTACGAAGAACACACAACCTCATCAGAGACAGCACACATCCACAACACTCACTCTTCATACTCCTACCATCAGGCAGACGTTACAGGAGTTTGAAGTCCAGGACCACAAGGCTGGCAAACAGCTTTTACCCACAGG
>JAPQRQ010000018.1:0-11318 GCA_037367365.1 Apogon talboti | reverse complement strand
TATATAGTTGTATTGATCTTTTTTTTCCCTGCTGTTTTATTACTACATTTGAATGGAGCAGCTGCAACACAACATTTCCCTCTGAGATTTATAAAGTATTCTGATTTAGGGGTCCTAAAAGGTAACTGAAAATACATTTTGCAGTCACTGTGTCTATCACAAAGATAGATAAATGGAAAAAGTGGGCCTTAAACAGTATTTTGAAACTGGAGTCAGGATGGGGGAGAGCAAAAGGGTAGGAAAAGACTAACACTGACCAATTACAGCCAGGTGAAGATAAACATGGCAGGTGAACCCGATAAACACTAACGACCTGTGGACAAGATCCAACAAAGAGACAAAACAATTGATGGGTATCTGTGTCCGCAACACACATCAGGTGGATTCTGTCAGGCTGTTTACCGATATATTAGTAGTGTTAGTTACTAGCTAATGCTAGTGCTAATTATTGTGTTTGTGCATTAGTTTTCAAAACAGCTGAATGTTATCAAGTAGCAAAAATTAGTTGATGACATTTAACATTACACTCGTACCCATCATTGTCTCCACTCACTGAAAGGAGAAATATGGAGTATTTCTATTTTAGAATTACATATAAATTTAGAATACAGAGCTCCAACATTTTCAAAGATGTCAGTGTATTGTACTGCAGTGGCATGAACGAAGTTATTCACAACCACTAGAGGGAGTAATGAGTCCAGTGACCAGCTGGGATGAGAACTGTGAAGAAACAACTTTTAGAGCTGGTGAAAGTGAGTCTGTGCTAGAAGCTCCACTGGACTCAGCTGTAAATGTTAAGAATGGAGTTTGATGCTTAATTGTTAGTGTTTTTTCTTCATGGGTGAGTCTGATTCTTTGGTTTATGAAGATATAAAGTTGTTATGGAATGTCATTATCTTTGCTAAGTTGCTGTCTGTTGATCCACGGTTCAGACTAAACTGTGACAGTTCTGACCTTGTTTGTTGGATTCCAAACAGATCTTTAGTTGAAACACTGACAACACAAACTGTACAGAAAACAGAGGTGATTTGTGGTTTTACTCCAGCTGTTTTCAGTCTAAAGACAGAGCTAAGCTAACAGAGCTATAATGTAAACTATCAGCTGATGAAGCAGGTGAATATTATAAAACAGTGTTATTTAGAGCAACTGTTAAAATAAGTGAAAATAGGTTTTAGTTTGAAGAAGAAAACTGGATGATACCATAACACAGACTAGTGCGTTGACCCATGGGGATCCACGGGTTCTAGATGTGGTAGTTTTTATGGTGTTTTTTATGGTATTGTTGCTATACCGCATTTGTCCAGCAGTCACCACTAAAGCGTTCTGGCCATAGCAACGTGATTGTAAGGCTATTGTATTCCAAAATTACTAATATCTGCCAAAATATTGGTCCTATCAACTTGCCGTTTTCACTAGTTTTCACCTTGTCCAAAAATATGGAAACATCCCAAACTGCAGCAGTCAGCTCTTTTCCAGATTTTGTTTGAATCCCCAGACACACAGGAACGCACATTATAAAAGCTACTTGGCTTTTATAATATATGTGTATGTGTAAACAATGACCTTTATACTTTATTCAGTGACTGATACCGTCTGTGGATGCGTAGCATTGATTTATTGGTTTTGTTAGTCCTTGTGTGTTCGAATAAGTGACTTCCCCCTGATGTTCATACTTTTGACTCTCAAACTTGTGTCCAGTAAACCAAGATGGTCTCCACAATGTCGAGGCTTCAGAAGAGCAGACCAAAAACACTACAGATAATTTGTCCACTATTTATGTACAATCTATGGCCAAGACATGACACAAATTTATGATTCCACAAACACTTAATCTGACACATTGTAATTAACAAGTACTGTATAGTCTAACCACTGCCTAAACCATTACATGTCTTCAGAGTTCTTAAAACAACACTAAAATAAGAATGTGATTCCAGATTCCTCCAGACATAATGTTATTTTTATACATGTACTCTTTGCTTTGATATCATACCGTTTTTTTCAGTGTTGCTCTGGTATGTTTGGCCTTGGAATCCATTTCAGAAAGGATGTCCACACCAATGTTCTCGTCTTTTTCATTAAGGTCTTTGGCACTCGTAGCTTGTGGCTCTTGATTCTGAGATCAAAAGCCCACACTTCCTCACATCCCACTCCCTGCAGGATGCCACTGTTTATGTTTCTGGGTGAGGCTGGATGGCAGTCGAGCTGGATTTAAGGCACGGCGCAGCGCCTGGTGATTTGCCAACATGTTGTCCAGCCCATGTTGATGCATGTATGTAGGTGTGTGTCCGTGCTTTAATTTGCTGTGTCAGGACTAAAGGATGCCAGGCACAAAGACTGGTTTGTGTTACTCTGGATGGTGTGGGGTGACACACACTTACATAAAGCAAGCCTGAGGCAGACTGGCCTGATGAATAGTCCATTCTGTATCTGACCTGCACACAGGTTTGGCATGTCTAAACCTAAAGCTGCATTAAATAAATGTTGAGCATGAAGGGGATGGAGATACTCCCAAATAAACCAGCCCGTGACCCTGATATGCTGTTAAAAAGACTGCTATATATTGTCAACCAAACCTTGAAATATAATCCCTATGGTTTACAAAGTTTTCCCTTTTAATGTGTCGCGGGAAAGTTCAGAAAGGTCCAATTTCATGCAAATCCCTACTGACACACAGGAGCGATAGCCTAGAGACAGACACACTATTTCATCTCCTCCACAAAGCAAAAACAGGCCTTTCTGCCTCAGACTACCAACATTAAAGCAAACAAAGTCAGCATTTTTCCTTTTTTGTTGTAATATAGCTTCAACAAACTGCCAGAGCTGGAAAACACTTTTGCACACATTTGCATATTGTGTTTTGCGTGATTTTTTTAAAGTCATAACCAGTGTTGTGCAAGTTACTTCCAAACTGTAATCCATTGCAAATTACTTGTTACTGTTATTAAGTAATTCCTTATCTTACAATATTACTGTCTGAGTACTGTAATGCGTTACAAGACTCGTGTATTACTTTTGAGGTACATACAGACTCTCGTCTGCAGTAGAAAACTCATCAGTTTACCTTGACTCTTAACCTGAAGTGTTTTTGAGACATGCTATTATGGGATTATATGAATGAAACGGCTGTACATTTTTGGTTGTTTAATACTTAAAATAACACATTTAAGTGATTTGGGCTTTATTGTCTATGCATAGCTTTGGATCATTGTGTGCAGACATATATATTTACAGTTGTTCATTCTGCTCCATTAATGCTAATCTGGTAAATATATTCTGTGCTTCTGTACTTTTGTATTTCATGCTAATTAATGCTATTTTAGCATACTAGCATAACTATAATGTGATGTGTTAATCTGCTTACATGTAAATATGTGTAGTAATTATTTTGATTAAAGTCTTTATTAACTTGTCGTGCTAAGTTTTCAATCTTTCCAATTTCCAAAGTGTAGCTATTGACAACACGAACCATACAGAAAACAGAGGTGATTAAGGGTTTTACTGTGGCCGTTTTCTGTCTAAAAACAGAGCTAAGCTAATAGAGCTATAATGTAAACTATCAGCTGATGCAGCATGTGACGATTATAAGACTCTATCTTTTGAGCGACTGTAAAAATAAGTGGCTATGAGTTTTAGCTTTTGAAGAAAACTTGACGATAATAATACAGATGTGTGGAAACAATGATCTTTATACTTTATTCAGTTAGGGATACAGTCTGTGGATACATAGGTTTGATTTGTTGGTGGTTTTGGTTCTAAGTGTGTTCTGGACTTCCCCCTAATGTTGAGAATATAGTACAGCTTTTAGCCCCAAGAAGAGTTACTTTAACTGTAACATTTACCATAATGATAATATAGTGAGCTACCATAATGATGAGCAATATCCTGTAAATAGTATCGCAAAGTCCCAAGATGAATATGGATCACCTGATGTAGGATGTAAAGTTTTAGATTAATTTATGCATCTGCAAATCGCAAAAAGTATTGAAGTCCTTCAACATGAAACCATCTCACGTTAAAGAAAACTATGAAATTTTAAAAATTCGACCTGTTAATAAATCAATTGCTATTCTCCATAAGATCTCGCCTCCTCTTTGAGATCCACTTTTATTGTTTTAAAGACAGTATAACCATGTTTCCCTTTAATGAAATGTCATAATTCTTGAATAATGGAATAATTTGAAAACGCGGTGCTTTGTGCAGCCTGCTGTTCATCCACCGGATGTGATAGTGACAGAATGTTTGTGATGCCGATGTTTAATCAGCTCGAAGTAATTAAGACATCCAGCTGTTATTGTGGCTTTTACAACTTTAACAAGCTTCTCCTTCCCAATTAGGCTCATTCACGTCAACTTTAGCTACAAATGTATGGCTGGCCAAGAAAGCTGGTGTTTGAGGCGGGCAAGAAACACCCTATCAATGCGGCAGCAGAACATTTCTGAACAAACACTTTAATTGGAGCCTGTTTTGAGTCCTGTCCTGTTCTGTAACCTCCAATGCAAGTTTTGTCACATTACAACAGCAGCTGTCGCAAAGAGTTTTTCAGTTGTTTATTACGAAAAAGTACCACTTAAGAAGTAAAATGTGTTTGATCGGTTTGGTAAAACGTGCCGTAATTGATATTCGAGAATAAAACGGTCCTCACTGTGATTTCATTCTGTTAAAATACCTGTGACTGAGACTGTTTTCATTATGTAAATCAGTGTTCCCGGTAGGATTCTAACATGATCGGAGAACCTCCACTGGAGCGTCTGCATCGAGCCAAGTTGTGACGTTAGATTTGGACGAGCGACTGTTCAACAAGCCTCTGTAAATCACCGCTGTCATAACCCACGGTATCGTCCAACACACTGTCGCCTTTCCCATTATTAACCTATATTCTCTGCTGTTGAACCCCAGCTGTCCGTTAGCGTACTACTGGACTTGACTAGACCTTCAAACTGACAGCATTTTACCAAGAAAATCAAACATTTTTCCATAAATTATGAAAATTTTAAAATCCTTCTGAAAATATATGAAGCAACAAAAGCTTGAAGAAGTTCCATAATTTTACTCATTTGCATTATTTCCCTTTGTTGTTGCCAGTGTGATTTTAATTTTATTTTTTATGTCTGGAACAGAGCCTTGAAGTTCTGGCTTTGACTCATGAGCATAAATCAGTAAGAATTAACTCCAACAAACAATAACAGTAACTTACAGCCTCTCACCCAGTAAAACGACCATAATAGTCTCATAAAATGTGGAGTTCTTTGTCTTTTTCCTGCTTGATTCCTCATGACTTGGGTTTTGTTCTTGCAGTATGTGACATTGTTGTCTATTTACACCCACAAAGGAACAGAACACAAATTTTCTTTTAGCAGTGACTTCCTTGCTACTGGTCTTGGGTTCTCTTTACAAGTGATTTCCTCTTTATTTCAGCATTAAAAAGATGGTCAATTGTACAAATGAATAACTGTGACGCTATAGATACTAGATGTGTCTCCATGAGCATATTTAATGCACATTTTTATGGCAGCCTTTTAACAAACAGTCCTTAATTTACCCACTTACTTTTTTTTTTGCTCACTTGAGGTGTTTCCCTTTGTTTAAGAAGTGTTAATCATATAGTAGGGTAGGGAAAGACTAATGATTTCCCACGAGAAAAACCTTTAGAAGTAGAACATTAAGTCAAAGAGTGCAGTTTTCCACCCAGAATGGAATCTAACTACTTTCTGATGAGGTTACACAGCCTGTTCACCCACATAGGACCATAGAGACTCTACGACAGTTCCCAGGAACCCCACCCCCCACCCCCATACCACACCATGTACATGTGCAGCCATGATGATGTAAATATGTAAATAATATTTAACTTTTAATTCAAATTCTTTAATTATGTAAATATTTATAAATACCAAATTTCTTATTTTTCTGTTTATATTTTCATTTTCACTTGTTTGTGGTTTTTCTACCTGTCTTTTTCTCTGCAATTGCTTGTTGTATGTTGCTGCTGTTAACTGTGAAATTTCCCCATGGTGGGATAAATAAAGTCTTATCTTATCTTATCTTATCTTATATCTTAGAGTGTATGTACAGTGATGGAAAAAGTTGGATCCCCCATTCATTTGTGATATGTTACATTAAAATTCACTCTGAAGTCAATGAACTCTGTCAAGTATTACATTTTATTCTCCAAACCTACATGTTCCCTTTCTGCACATGTTCTATTCTGTCGAGGTCAAAAAAAATAAATAAAAAAAGACAAACACATTCGGGGCAGGACATGTTGAAACAATAAACCAAAAAAATCATTTGCATTTGTTTGTGTCTGTCTGATGCAGCCACACCTTTTGAAACACACACACAAAAAAAAAAAATCTGCAAATATTTCATGATAATATTTGAGATTTATGTAACATTTTAAGGGTATCCTTTTTCCACTACAGTACTTAATGGAAGAAGATCATTTGCGTTACTTTTTTTGGAACTGGAAGTGCCCATATTTGGACAAAAGGGTGGGCCTACTGAAGACAAGGGGTCTTGGAGGGGTGTATCATGACAAATGAATTATCACCAAACGTTGTATAGTAAATTAATACATAGTTGGACATTTGACCTGAGATGTGATTAACAGAGAAAAAATTAAAGATGGACCATTAGATCATATATTAGCGACTCCAAATGAATGACTGATGGGGGAAAATTACTGACTTAGTACTTTTAGATTGAAGTCCAGTGTAAGTCATTGTAAGTCAGGGCTTTTGGACCCACCCCCAGTGGCTGTCAGTGGTGTTACAACTTTAACCCTCCACACCTAAACTGCAACAGGCGACCAAAAGCATCAGATATGACCCATTTGGACCTCCACTCAGAGGCTCCATAATGAACATGGAACCATTGATTCACCAATAAAACCATGTAGTTTGACAAATTATGCTGGTTGCAAATGATTGTTTTCATGTTCAGTTTTCTCTGTTTTTATATATTAACTTGTGAATTTACTCTGAGTTTTAATAAACATCTACATGATCAGTTAATTACATTTAGGAAAATACATGATTTTCACTGAAAAATGCAAAATGCAGGGGATAATATTACAACATATGGTAATAAATCACTTAAGAAAGGTTGACTTTATTTTTAAAAAATTATAATAATTTAGAACAACCACAAAAATAGTATTTAAAGGTTAGGTTTAAAGAGCTTAAGTTCTTGGTTCAAACACATATTTAACAGGTTTTTCTGATTTTTTCTGAAACATTGACCATGTAAAGTCTGTTTGGTGGGCATTTTGTGGTTATTGCACCAACATCCAATCACCTAAGGATATTCACACAGCTACCCACCAAGTTTCATTAAAATTTACAAATATGTTCGTGAGTTAATGTCAGACAAAGACAGAAAAAAGTGACAACTGTGGTTCATCTGGTGCACTGCATGATTGTCAGACCAGACCTTTTCCGCTCACATTTCCCTATAAGCTGCTTTAGCCTACATACCCTAATACAAATATAGTAAATCACAGCCTTATATCCTCATATTTTCCCTCTAAATACTTTTAAAGTAATACACATCCGCATGTTGCAGCTTTTTCATAATGATCCAGTGTTTGGTGGTTGTTGGTTTTTATTTTATTTTATTTATTTATTTATTTTGACAACTTCAAGCAAAAGTTTCATGACATTTTATTCCAATTGCTTTTCACCCTTTTACCCCAGAACAGGAGGTTTTTGCTGCTCGTCTATGTTGTAGGACAGGTAGGGGGTTGATAGTTGTAATCACCAATGACTGTTCATATTCGATCATGTGTGTCCCAGCAACAAGCCATGAACTGAAAAGTGACGTTACTTTCCTAAGCTTCTATTTTTTAAGAGAGATGTTGTTTTGGTTTTTGGATTTGCGCGTGCAGAAGTGAGCCCTGGTATTAAAATGACACAAAATGACACATTTTCAGCGTGTAGTTGCAGCTCAGGAGGTGTTTTTTTCCCTCATAGCTCAGGGGAGAACGGTAACACACAGATATAAGACAGGAGGAGGCTGCAGACTGAAATAATGGCCCAATGGCTGAACGACTATCCACACAGAACAAAACACAACTTCTGTTCTGTGAAGTGAAACAAAAAAAAGTGATCGTCATCATCGTTTTCTTTAGCAGTTTCTTCAAACATCTTCTCGAAAGAAACTACTCAGATTCCTTTCAAATTTTATATGTAGTTTCTTTGGGACAACGTCTACCAAGTTTGTCCACAGTTTGAGGAATTTAGATTTTTGAATTTTTTTTAAATATTAAAAATGTACCTTTACTTATAATGGTCCATATTTTAACTTATGACATGGAAATGGTTACAGATATCAATATAGTTACTACTGAGCACTGATAGGAAGTCACATATGGACTTTCATTTGGGTCCATGACCTTTGACCTTGAGTGACCTTGAAGATTAATCTCATGGTCACCAATGTCTAGATTTCATCTTCTCTGAAACTACTGGTTGGATTGATTTCAAATTTTATACGTAGCTTCTTTTGGACAATGTCAAGAAAGTTTGTTCACAATTGATGAATTTTTGAATGTTAAAAATGTGCCTTTACTTATAATCGTCCATATTTCGATGACTTGTGACTTGTAAATGGTTACAGATATCAATATAGTTACTATTGAGCACTGATAGGAAGTCATACATGGACTTTGATTGAATTAGTTGACTTGTCCTCCAGTGAAAGTATCACTCACTTCTATTGGGAGATTGATCTCCTGCATCCAGACCACAGGACTCTAGCATAGAGACAGAACCTGACAACCTCACAGATTCAACTTGGTATTGATTACTGATAGAACACGTCGGAGAGATACAGGGATATTGGTCCTATTGTTTCCTCCTGTTGTGGGTAATAACATTAGCCTCACATCATCATGCAGTGAGTGGCAGCTGTCAGAGTGGAGTTCCGGTACTGCAGACGTCAATAACTGATGGTGAGCAACTGTAAGTGTCAGCTGTCTGCATCACTGACTGACCGCATCCTCACCACCTCGACCTTTTCACTGAGCGGTGACCATCCTCAAGCACCACCTTTAGCATCTTAAGTAGCCAGGAGCTCCCGTGGGTGCCGTTGTCCTTCTCTTTCTCCACCATTCTAAGTGGGTCAGTGGGTCCGGTCCACTTACCAATAAAGTGCCTTTACTGCAGCAAATGTAGGGAGATAATGAGCAGCAATTAGCAGAGCTGTCTTATCAGTTCCCTGCTAATAGATCTGCACTCTAACTCACCCTGACAGAGCGCCAGGCTGCTTCACTGTTTACCTACTATCCACTGATCCTTCCTACTTTTCGTCACTGCTGCACTGTACATTGCAGCATTGTTTAGCCAGACAGAGCATGAGGGTTAAACTGAGGTCACGATGAAGACAGCAGCATCAGTGCAGTGTCAATATAGATCGAATGCAAGCGCTGGGAATCGTTTATATCCACCTCAAGCAATAATTCCAATCAAGATTCATGTGCTGATTTTTTTTTTTTTTTTTTGCACTGCACCTGTCTGGCACTCATCCTGGATGTGTGTGTCTTTCCTACTCCACAGAGCTGCTGGGTGTGTTTCATTCATAATGAGTATCAGCATCAGATGTCTGCCTAATGTAGCTGCCAGAGAGAAATCAGAGGAGTGAGACACGACATGAATAAAACTAAGTGGAAAATGTTTCCTAGAATGCAAACAAATTTTCACATTTTCAGATTAGTTGTGAGAATGTGCAACCGTTCATGTATTTATAATGACTCCCATGTATAAGTTGTCTTTTATTTTTTGGTAGCCTTCATCATAAACATGTGACAAGCATTCATGACAATAAATGAGCAGAAGCGAAATGAGAGAAAACAGAGAGAAAGAGACCCCGCCCTAGAAAAGTCTACAGCACAGGACTGCTGCAGTAAGACAAAACACACACATATGCTCACACACATATCCACACAGACACACAACGACACACACATAGAGGAGAAACAGAGCAGTGAGAGTGGGAGAGGGTCCCCACCCCTGTCTGTCTACATTGCAGCAGTGCTGCAGTCAGACAAAAGGGAACAAAGGTTTCATAACAGGCTTTCAGCTGGTGTTACAGCACCTCCTAGTGGTTCATCAGTGAACAGCAGCATGGTGTTTACAGGGGTTTGTCTGAAAACGTAACCTCTGAATGAACAAAACAGTGCACATGGAAATGTGATGGCCATTTTCTCATACAAACATTAAAAACATGTAACAAATATTTCCATCAAACAGCAAAATTTGTAGAATATCACATCCTCATACCTAAACAATACAACATACATACATGGAATTTATAAACACAGGTTTTACAAACTGCATTTAGATTGAGACAAAGTCAGGGTTAAGGTTTGGTTAAGCACAAAATTAGGTAACCCGTAAAGACCCAAGCATCCACCGGTGACCAAAAGCATCTACTGACCTAAAACGTTTAATACCTGTAGAACCATTAATCCTATCAATTCATGTAAATAATTGGTGTAAAATACAGTTTGTTTGTAGTCTTTTCATGGTCATCAGATATGACCCATATGGACATTCAGATGCTCTGTAGTGAAGGTGGAAACACCGTCATCTTCAACAACATTGATTCAGCAGTAAAACCCATGGAGTTGGATCAATGACAGTGGATGGAGACACTTGATTTATGTTCAGTTAATGATATATTTTGCTGAAAAAGTCACTTTTTCTTCTGTTTTATCTATTTCTGATATAATCACGCTCAACAGATTTCTCTGTTTTGATATAATAACCTTTGAGTTTACTTTGAGTTTTTGTGAATATCTAAATTAAATATAGGAAAATACATGATTTACAGTGAAACATGCAAAATAATAATACGTCTAAAAAATGATGATATATCATTTAAGATATATCATCATAAAGAGAATAAAGAGAAAATTCATTTGGGAACTGACACAAAAGTAGCACTGGGTCCTTACGGGTTAAATCAGCCATGTTATACTCTTTGTCATATCTACAGTAACAAACACAGGTTTAATTTTAAGTCTCAACACTAAACAAACTGAGCTCATGTAACGTGTTGAATGGAACCTGGTGTAAAACACAAAAAATATTAGTTCAGTAAATGTCACATTGTTTGGATAAACAGATCATATTAAGGCTAAAGGGAAGTCAGCTGACACACTGGTCTGTAGAAAGTGGGATTTTGTTTTTTCCTCTTTAAAAAAAAAAAAAAGACTTCCTACATTCTGCTTGGATCATGATACAGAGCCTGAGATACACATATGTTTGCTCAAAAAACCTAAATTTGCCCCAAGACTTTTGCACACTACCATACAT
>JAPQRQ010000017.1:26133520-26160178 GCA_037367365.1 Apogon talboti | reverse complement strand
TACAACTATAAAACCTATATGCAGCATTGCTCCGCTATGCTACTCTGTGGATGCTAATAAGGAACTTGTTAATGGTAAATAACGGCGCATTAATATAAAGTGTTACCGAAGGGATAATTAAGGAAAGCGGTGCAGAGAGAGCTACTGGTTCTGGTGCTGTGTGTGTGTGTGTGTGTGTGTGTGTGTGAGAGAAAAGCCCTCAGGTGAGAATGTAGTGAGGGGCTGAAGAGTCAGATTGATGTCTAATACTGAGATCAGCCGCTAAGACCTTCTCACTCCAGAGAATCCACTATTTGCATTTTCTCCTCCAAATGTCCATATACCTTGCACATTATGTATGGATGAGGACTGAAAGTCAGCATTCATTGAATTTTTAATGAGAACAGAGAGTGAAGTGGGTGGTGTACTGGCTCTTTTCATGCTCGTCTTACCTGTTTCTACCTCTTCCTACTCTGCTTTTACCAGTTTTTCCTCTTTTCATCCTCTCCCATCCTTACATTTTCTAGCTAATCTCCCCTTTCCGCCCCCTTTTTCTCGTCTTATGTGACTTTGCAGCGTCTCCTTCCCATCTCGACGTCTCCGGAGCTGCATTCAACTCCACCGGTCTATGTTGCCGTGTCTTGGGGTGTTTGCGTTGGACGGCAATGCTCGCTAAATGTCAGAGGCGGTCAAGCGCCTCCACAAGAACACAACCCGCCCTAGAAGCCGCTGCCGGCCACCTGTCCATCACATCAGCGCTGCCGCAAATCATCGACTCTGACGTTTAACCCGTTCAACACTTTTCACAGTGACAGATCGCTGGCCAATGATATGACTGGCTCTGATGGGTAATCACTGCGCCGGTGATCGGAGGAGACAGTGGACATCAACGTCCTTAAGGTCAGGTGATTCGGCTCTACGTTTGTTCTTGTGCAGTATTTGCTTCTTATTGTATATTTTTTTACTTCCCTTCATTTTTCCAGTCTTTCATAGCGTTAGCCTCATAGCGTAATTGCCTAAGTCATACACTATATAGACAAAAGTATTGGGACATATTGAACTCAGGTGTTTCTTTTCTAACGGGTCTGGGACACAAAACAATAATGACACAGGTCAAAATGTAGTTTTATATTGTGATAAATATCATGTTGATTATTAATATTGATGTTTATATCTCAAATCAATATGGACAGGACATCTCACAGCTGTAGACATGATGTGTCCCAATATTTTTGTCCATATAGTTTATAAACATCAATATTTCTTAAAGTTTAATGGGAGATTTTTCTTCTCAAGTGAGATGCGGAGAAAGAAGATGGTTAGTTGTGGTGGAAAATTATTATTTACAGTCACGGTGAAAAAATTATTTTAGAAATTTACAGGTAGAACTTTTAAAATCATTAAAAAAAAATAAAAATTCGGAAGCAAAGATAACAATTTAAACCAAACTAATCAATGCAATGATATTTATCCCAATATAAAACCATATTATGACATTTGTCATTATTGTTTTGTATCCCAGACATCTGTTAGAAAAGAAACACCTGGATTCAACGTGTCCACATACTTTTGTCCATATAGTGTATGGCAATTATACTATGAGGTTAATGCTATGGCTAAAATATGGTATTATTACGGTGCATTTTAGTTACAAAACAGGAAGAGTTTTTGATGCTTTCAAGGACATTCTGCAGTTCGTAAATTAGGGATTGGCTGCTGAGCTCTATGTAACAGGAGACCATACACATCTTGTCTTGTTTTTCTCCTGGAGCTGATTTTCTGATAACATAACTTTAATGTTTTTTGGCTTATCAGCTAATAGTTTTTGGATGCTGGATTGTCCTTGATGTACCACCAAGGAGATTTTTTTTCTCAGAACAGTCCCTGGTGCCAAGTGTATAGCCCATGTGTAATTATTCTACTTGTCTTAAAGCTACTGTAACCTTTAAGTAGTTTTTTTTAATCATGACAGGAAAAAGATTTTTTATAAAAGCGCACTGGGACGAACAGAAATAAGTGAAAATGTGACAAATGTGTTCCGTTCTGGATCAATTTCAATGTTCTGTTTCTGACTTCATGACATTCCACTGGTTTTCGGATCATTTTTGTTTTGTTTGGATTATTGACTGATCAATAGTAGCATCAATAAAATAATCTATATATCTGAGACTGGAATATTTGTTCGTTTACTGTTGTGACAGTTATGCACTATGCAGTGTGTACTACACCGTCACCTTCCTTAAATAACTGCCATTTTGTCAGATTTTTAGGAAACACCAAAAAAAACTACCTGAAATTGAGTATTATTTGTCTTCATCATTATTTGGCATCACCGAGGCAATTATTCTATTATTTATTTTATATTCAAATGAACAATCTCCACTTAATGAATTTAGCATCTGCTTAACACAAATTATAAATTTTTTATAGAATTGTTAATCAGTGTTGGCAGTAATGGGTTAATTAAGGTATAGCCTATAGTTTTTTTATTACTATTATTATTTTTTTTATTGTATATCATTTTCTATTATTTGCTTTTGCACTATCTTGTTTTTTTGCACTATCCTTATGAAAGTACACTTTTTTTCTTGCACTTTATTCTGTTGTGGCCTCAACCATTGAATTTCCCTGTTGTGGGATCAATAAAGTCTAATCTAATCTAATAGACTGAAATATATTCTATTCTTATTTTACTTCTGGTAAAATTTGCTATTCTGTTTTCTTATTTTTTAGTTTTTGTACTTTTATAGTCGCTCTATTCTATTCTTACGTACTGTTTTTTTATTATTTCTATTTATTTAGTGTATAATAGGTTAATACAATGTTGATTGAAAATATACAAGAAACAACAAAAAAAAGAGAAAAACTACCAAAATACATCTAAAGGAAAAACAACAAACAATAATAACAACATGTGCACTGATTGGAGTAGCACTTCACATTCCATTGCTCACATCATGACAATAAAGGCTGATTCTGAAAACGTCATGTATTTGTAGACTTTATCTGTTAAACGTAATGGACAGAGAGGGTTTAATCCAACACATAATCCATCTCATCAAAGGAGGGATACCTATGTATTTGTAGCCCGTGGAGCTGTGTGTTATTCATTTGTGTGTCAGTCTCAACCTGCTGGCATGTGGAGTCCACACCTGTGTCCCTGTAATGTTCACAGCTCAGAGGCAAAGAGTGACCTAAATAACACGTGTTTAGTTAGAGACCATCAGAGAGGGAAGGAGACCACTCACTTCGTCGCCTCCTTTGCCCTGTGCTCAGTTTTGCAAACGCGCAGACATATTTTCCAAATGAAATGCCGTCTGTTTGCATACACTCTGACAGTCGGCGAAAGCTAACAGTTCACACAGGAAACAGTCTGTGACACTGGAGCTGGTGGGAGAGACGCAGTCCATGTTGCATCAAAGTGAGTGTGAGGGAGTAACTGACGAAGAAGAGGGTGGGGGGGCGCTGAGAAGAGAAGGGGAAAAAGGGGAGAGCGTGCTCATAAGGGTACAGACCCTGGTAGAGTGTGTGATTCTGTGGCTACTTTCAGAGCATATGAATGATGGTACAAAAACTTTTCTTTCACTGGTGGTTCGTGGTTTGGTGAAGACATTTAAAAGTGTTTGTTCTGTTTAACAGACACTATCCAAATGACCCTGATCCAAAGTGGACATCCCCTAGTTCTTAGTCCTCTGTATCGGCCCCTTTAACGTCAACGACAGTTTCCAGTCTTCTGCGGTCGCTGTGGATGAGGCTCTTTAGTTTCTCAGATGGTAAACCTGCCCAGTTCCTTTACGTCCTTGGCTGTTTGAACTGCATGTTTCAGATCTCCCCACAGTGGCTCAGTGACACTGCGGTCAGGAGAC
The DNA here is from genome assembly GCA_037367365.1 of Apogon talboti. Lineage (NCBI taxonomy): Eukaryota > Metazoa > Chordata > Actinopteri > Kurtiformes > Apogonidae > Apogon > Apogon talboti. The sequence goes on along the minus strand of JAPQRQ010000017.1, from coordinate 26,156,333 downwards.
TGACATGGCCACTCCTTCACCGTCACTGTTTTCTGCTGTAGCCAACGACAGGTGGACTTGGCCTTGTGTTTGGGGTCAGTGTCATGTTGGAACAGCCAAGACCGTCCCATTCTGTCAGGGTACGGACACTTATGAGGACAACTGCTCCTGGAGGATTCTGTTGGGTTTCTGTAAATTGGCTTGAGAGTCTGGTTTAGACCGGTTCTATATGTAAAGTGTCATGAGATAACTTCTGTTATGATTTGGTGCTATATAAATAAAATTTGATTTGATTTGAACTGTACTTGGCGGACAGACTGATGGACGGACGGACAGGTGGGGGTTCGTGTTGCGCCTCTTACCTCTCTCTGTTGAACTTGAGCGAGTGGAGGATGGCCGGTCTCTTCTGCCTCAGGTTCCACAGGTGGACGCTGTCGTCGGACAGAGCACTCACCAGCGCTCCCTGTTAAAACACAACAGCTGCTTCAGTCTACGCACAAAGACAAAGGAGGACACGCTTACCGTGAAGAAACCGCACACACACATGACCACCGCAGACGTCTTATACACTTATCTCCACACCGCACACTTCCTTTTTGTGGCATGACAAGCGTGAGTCAGACTGATTTCCCTGGAAACTCAGGCTGACTTTAAATCAGGCAGTCTTCTCCCAGGTAACCATGATGATTCATAAGATGTACGTATATGTCTGTGTGCGTCTGCGCGCGCGCCCGTGTGTGTAGGAGGCACTAAAAATCACTTCCATCTCCCTAAGGGCTTCTTTGAGCTGCTGAGTCACAGTGACAGACCCTGAGACACACCACGCAAACATACATACACACAAAATCCACACATGGCTAAGCATGAAATCCTGCATTTCACATAACATTAAGTAAAGCTATTTCATGTTTGATTTCCATGTAGAATCAGATAGTCTGGCAGGGATTTAATACCCATAGCAAGTCTCCAGCCAAGTCAAACCAGTTCAGTAATTCTACACTTGACAGAATGTTTTTCTATTTTCATCAAATGGACAGAAGTGCTTCTTTTAGCGGGTATAATTGCATGATAAGTGTCGGATGAGCTGCAGTATTGGATGTTCTGTGATTCTGAAAAAGGTAAGAGGACGGAATCAACACTGAACCAATAGAAGACGGAGAGTAGTTAAGGTAGATTAGATAGTTTTGCAATACCAGTTAGATCATCCACATACACTACATGGACAAAAGTATTGGGACACGTTGAATTCAGGTGTTTCTTTTCTAACAGGGGTTAATATAGCTTTATGTTGTGATAAATAACATTGCATTGATTAGTTGTTTAAATTGTTATCGTTGCTTCAAAAGTGCCTCAGAGATGGTGTTTACTTCACTTCTCTCAACATTGATTAATTAATTCATTTATTTATAATCCATGACTGATTTTAAATGTTCTACCTCTAACTTTCTAAAATATTTTTCATGTTCTGACTGTAAATAAATTTCTATCACAACTAACCCTCTACTACTTTCATCTGTCACTTAGGAAGACAAACCTCCTCCATTAAACTTAAAAAGGTAATATTGATGTTTATAAATATAGTAGAGGAGGAAATAGACTAAATAATATAAATATATGAACAAAAATATTGGGACACTTCATGGCTACAGCTGTAAGATGTCCTGTCCATGGTGATTTGAGATATAAACATCAATATTAATAATCAACATGATATTTATCACAATATAAAACGATACTATGGCATTTGTCATTATTATTTTGTATCCCAGACCCGTTAGAAAAGAAACACCTGGATTCAACGTGTCCACATACTTTTGTCCATATAGTGTTACCTTTAACAGAACACAAAAGGAGGCTTAAAGGAAATGCATTCATGAATCAGCCTGTAAGACGTTTTAACCACCCCCACCCCCCCAGCGCAGACGTTTCCGTCAATGGTCTTACTGCTGATTGCGCCGTTCCTTTTTCGGACCCACCTCATTGATGAGAAACTGTAGCTGGATGACGGCCGCTCCGCTCTCGTGCTGACAGTAGCACTCCACACCCGGGCGCCCGAACCTGAAAGGCTCTCAGTCAAGGAACTCATCTCCATGGTGCATTCGAGTGTGTTTCTGTGTTGGGAGGCTTCCCGCTACTCACTGTATCTGCATGAGGTATCTTTTTTTTTTTTTTCGACACATGGGAGAAAAGATCACTTGCTTCTTGCTACACCTGACTCAAAGGTCATGACATCTGTTACCAGGACTCCTGCTGGGGAGGGAAAATGGAGAAAATTCATAGTGACATTTTTGCGATGCACTAACAGAGCTTGAACATATTTATCATCTGCAATATTTAAAAAAAAAACAAAAAAAAATGACCTTGACTATGCATGTGAATCAGTTTTTTCTTAAAGTTACTGTAATTATTCAACACCTCATTGTAATTATGCAACATTAATGAGAATATACCTAAAAAGGAAGCACATTATGAACAGTTTATGTAAATCAATAGTTTGTATGTTATAAAATGTACATTAAAACATATTAAATAAATCAGGTTTGAAGCAGTGCAGTGGTAGAATACAACACTACCTTCACATTCTGCTCCCTTTGGACACTCCTCATGATGCTACCCTCATCTGATTATATCGACTTTATGACAAGACTCTTTAAAATTGATTGAAATTGAAAACTCTTTTATGGAAATCTCCATTTTCACTACATAAACACAAAACACTGACCACATTCTTTATAGAATAACATTTAACTCCCTCTATTCTCTTACGTCTTTCCCACATTATTTATCGGTATGTATACAGTAATAGTTACTCATTGCAGCCATTTTGCCAAGACCAGTTTCAGGATCACTTATTAAAGGTCTCGGTCTCGTCTCGTCCAATTGAGACATTCTGGCGAGATGTTGCTAAGGAAATAAGGGACATTGATTGCCCCTTTGTCACATTATTCCTGAAATAAATCCCGGACAAACTTATGAAGGAGTATCATCGAGGACAAGTGGTTATGCAACACACACTGAAATTGAACCTCTCACACTGCAGACGAGGAGCAAACGGGGGGGGGGGCTTGCTCAAGGGCACCTCAGCCAATAGCTTCTCTGCCAGTCTAGGGAATCAAACCGCCAACTCTTTGGTCAGAAGCTGCTTCTCAAACCTTCTAGGCTGATTAAGGATAAGTATCTTTAGAAACTGCTCTTGGCTGCATCACCAGAACATAAATACAGACAATTCCACCTTAAAAGGAGGACTGGACTGCAACTGTCTACAAATATTCAGCATATTCAGGAAGTAACTTGACTGAAAAAATACCAGAAGAGATAGACTACAGACTGTACAAACATGTTATTAACTTAAATAAATAAATGAAACTACAAAAAGTAAAAGTTCAGAAAGGCCAATCAAGACCATGACTATAGGGGTATCACGTCTGCTGCGTTTTCTGATTTATCTAGAACAGAATAGAATAGAGTAGAATAGAATAGAATCTAACACTATTACTGTTACTGTCACTATTACTACTTTATAAAATTAATCTTAGATGGAAACTGTTTTGTCCACTGATGATTTGATTCAGGTCTCCACAGGACCCCTTATTCTGCGTTCTCACTGATAAAGGAAACCATCTCACCCTTTATACCATATGAATCTGCAATATCACAAAAAAAACTTTGTTGCCGTCATGCCTTTCCTGTGGGTCTAGCCTTGTTTCCGTTTAACTCGGTCTCACCTTGCCTTGTTCTTGGTCTTAACTCCTCAAAGGGTCATGGTCCTGTCTTGGCGTCTATGTATTCTGGTCACAGTCATGACTCAGTCTCAGTTTAGGTGGTTTTGACTCCTACACCACTGTGCTATGTGACTTGTTTATGTGTCCAATGTCTTTGTCTATTCATCACCAGAAAACTAAAAAGATTCATCAAAAAAGTTAAATGATTAGATGATTTCTTCTGCCGTAAATAAGTTTCGTTAGTTGTAAGACAGTGAGATAATGCATAGATACAGTCTACCGAGGGGGTATTTGCAATGCTGTAGAGAAGACGCAGACGTCAAACAGCGAAGGGAGATAATAGAGAGGATGAATTTAGATATTCAAATATACAGAAATGATTCAGCCGAGAAGAGGTGGATACTATTAAAGCGGATGAGAAAATAATGGCAGGAGGACTGAGACGGACAGAGGGAACACAGGTAAAGACAGATAGAGAACTCTGATAAAAGATGCAGAGGAGAGAGAAAACAGGCAGAGGAAGGTGGAATGAAGGGGGGGGGGGTGGATGAGGGAACAGGGTGACAGAATAACAAGCTCCTCCTGCAGAGGTGAGTGATCGGGTGAGCTTATGGATTACGTCCATTCATTCTACCCCTGACTCCCAACACCAAGGTGGGGGGGGGCGGTCATTTTTTATACAGTGGGCATGTAGAGGTGCACTGTGGCTCATCATTAGTGTGCACTTGTGTGTGTATATAAGCATCGTGGGGTGGGAAGTGCCTGGTAGCTCCAAATTGCCTGCAGCGCTATCCAACTGCAACACAACACACGACACATGCAGTGACATAAAACTGGAATCACATATTACACTGGGATCTTTCATGCCTCTACACACAGGTAGGAAAACAGTGAAAAAGGCAGTGCCAGGCAGGGGAAGGGAGGTTTTTAATTAAGTGTAAGGGAGGGGGGAAAAAACACCATCACATCTTCTTAACGACAACAGCAGCAGCGGTGCAACAAGCACAGCCCACCTAAAATCTAATTCAAACCAATAATCAAGCACTCCTCTCGTGCGGCGCAAACTGCAGCTTCAGCCCCAAACATCCACCACAATCATTTATTAAGCTCTAACCGTTCCTGCACTGCGTTGTCACTATCTAAATGAATAAAGCAACGCCAACAGTAAAAGAGTCAGCGCCACACACTTTGTTTCCACTACTTTTCATTCTACTTCCTATTTCCGCCTCATTGCCTTCATTTCGGATGTTTAGAGCCAGAAAAACACTCTATTAATTTAACTTTCATTTGCATTAATCTCAATTAACCTGGTAAACCCTGGGTCATTTTGTTTCCAGTGGGATTCATTTCTATGTGACACAAAACCCTGGATTAGCCAATAGCAGAAGCGTCATTCATTTAAATCCAAGTTATGATCAGAAAACAGCAAAGTTAAGACAAAATTCATAATAATCTCTTCATAATGTGACCTTTATTCTTCCTCTTTTTTGACTTGTTCAGTGAATTTTAATGGTAGAGAAGCAATAATTGCACTGTTGTATCTGCTTAGCGTTAGCTTAGCGCTGCAAAGTTTCTCTCATTGGTCTGTTTTGTTACATTTTTCATGATATACACTGGTCTCAGACTGTTACCTTGGTTTTAGATATTTGTCTACTTAAGTGCTTGTTTAAGTTGTGTTTTATTTTCTGAATATTGGCTTCATTGAGGTTTTAGCTGATGTTCTTGTAGTCACGTGGACGTATGGCATGTGTATATTGCTACAAGGATTGCAGAGCATTACCATGGCGACACAGATGCAACTGTGGCTGCCGGGGGCAACTGGGTTTAAGAGGCTACAGGTGGAGTAAGCAACTGCACTTAAATGCAAGGAAAAGCTTATTGCAGTCATTAAATAACACCAGATATGAAGTGCTTAATAAAAAATGCAATAATACTTTGGAGGCATAGAGCGGAGCACGCATGGATAAAAAGGTTCCACGTCGGATTCCCAGTTGGACATGAGCTTGTCTCTGTTGAGTCATGCGGGTTTCCTCCGGTTTCCCCCACCATCACAAACAGGCATACAAAGGTCTCCTGTCAGTGCCCTTGACCATGGTACTGATGAAAATGTGGACCTGGTCCCCCGGGCAGCTCACTGCTCCTAATGCGCTAAGTGCTACTGCTAGCTGTGCGTATTAGGATGGGTACAATGCAGAGACTGGATTTCCCTACAGGGGTAATAAAGTGAATAAACCTTTAACCTTTAAAACATCAATAAATAGATGCAAATTAATTAGAATTCACATAAAGGCTAAAAAAAAAGAATGTTCTAAGGAACTGTAATAGATGTTGTAATTGACAGGTTAGTCTTTCCAAAGTTCAGGGGCCAGACTGTAAAGGCCTTAGTCATCACACGGGCTCTGGGAACGATCCAAACACCACTGTCTAACCAGGATCATATGGAATTAGAAGATCCTTTATTTAGTTAGGGGCTTTACTGTGGCGGACCTTTAAAGTCAATATCCAAATTATAAAATCAATACAAATATCCAGTGCAGGGAGGCCAGAATCTGTATTATATGAGCCTGTTTTCTCAGACAGGTGGTAGCATTTTCAGGTGAGGAAATGGAGGGACGTCTGAGCCAAAGGGGGAAACAGAAAAGCACGGACCACCCCCAGTAAATCTGTGAAACACAGGAAAAAATATGATTTTGGACAACACTGAACAACCTTTTTCACCCTTAACAGGACACCTGTATTTCCTGCATCTGCCTTAACCCTTTAACTGCTTGCTCGACCATATGGTTCAACACATTTTGAGTCACCATATTTCAATAAGTGAACTGACTTCATCTCCGTCCAATCAGGAAATCAGAAAGATGAAAATCACTAAAGACATTTGGATAATTTTGGGTGAAAATATGAAAGATATGAATACTTCTTTGGTGTGTCATAGCATTAGAGGCCTTCTTGAACATAATTACATTATTTGATACCAGAAAAATGTTTAAATTAGATATGTAATATTTTAAAAAAAACATGTTCAACCAAATGGTTGATTTGTCGCTTTATGGTAAGAAGAAAAATTAAGCCAATATAAAATAATGGATTATTTGTTATAAAATCAAAACCTCTGTTCATCTACTGCTGTAAATATTAAACATTTACTGGTAGTACATGATGAATATGTCAAAAGAATTTACTTTAACTGTTGTGATGCTGTGATCCCACTGCAGACTGTCTAGGTTTAAGGAAGTCAAACAAGCGCATCCCATGCTAATTATCTTGGAGAGCCTTGCGTGGATCCATTGGCAGCACTTTGATTCTTCCTATATACTGTATATATATTTTTTGCACCCACAGAGGACCATCAGAGGATATTTGCCAAATCTGCTGTGTGTTTGATTGGAACAGCTTACTCCACCTTTACTAAGCACTTCTTATTTATAGGTCCACGATAAAGTGAAATGTTCTCATGTATTTCAACTCATCATTAATCACCACTGTAGACACCAACTAATGCTAAATGTAATGCTTATGTCAGTAATGCCGTCAGAGAGCACATGATTGTCGGCCACCAATCAGATATCCGCATGTAACAGCAGGCGTCTGAGCTGAAAAGCCTCCCCTTTGCTCCTCAGGTGGATTAAGCTTAGCCCTTCCCCTCCTGGACAGGCAATTAAAGGACTACAGCTTTCAGCCAGTGATGCCCTGACCAGAAGAAATCCACCAGCTCCACTGGATTTCAGCCAGTTAAGCCTCCAGGCAGACTGAGCAGACCTCAAAGATAAGAGTCAGTGATGATCATTACCTTCCTCTATGTGACATCTGAGTCAGCATCTGGATAGCTTTGCCTCAGAGCTTGAAGCCTTTTTACAATGCGTTGTTGGCTGGTGTGAAAGGAGGAGCCGTGAATCTCAACTGGAAACTGCAACGGTGTGCAGATTTCCGAGCGTTCGACATTTAGCCTTTAACTCACTCCCTTTGGTTCACCTGCTGTGTCACTGCTGCACGTATACAAAAGCAAAGGCGACAATTTTCCACGGTGTTGACAGTTATTAGCATTAGAAAATCAATTGTAGGAGAAGCATTTCTGCAGATGAGCGCATACATTCACTCAGATGTAGCAGATATAGAAAACTGTACGGGACTGCGCAGATAAACGTTGCAGATATGTCCGTAATAAAGGTTTGATAAATGTCCCCTGCATTCAATTTACTTCTTCGTCTTTGGTAAAATGTTAAAGACAATAGCAGAGAAAAGGGGCATTCAAACACAACTTACTAGCTTAAAAGGAGCTATATGTGGTATTGAAAAACTCTCAACAGCAGGGAGAAGTCACGTTCCAGAACAACCTTACGACTACAAAAACCACAAATGAATCAACGCCATGTATCCACAGACTGTATCACTCACTGAATAAAATATAAAGTTCATTGGTAACACACATCTGTATTATGGGATTATCAAGGAACACTGTCTTATAATGTTCTCATGCTGCATTGACTGATAGTTTACATTATAGTTCTGTTTTTACACAGACCATGAATCAGCATTTTCTGTACGGTTTGTGTTGTCAGTAGCTGCAGGAAAGATCTGTGTGGAATCGTCCAAACAAGGTCAGAACTGTCAGTTTAGTCTGAACTGTGGATCAACAAACGGCAACTTAGCAACTACAATAACTTCACATAATAAATGTATATCATTCCAAGCCTCATAATTAAAAGGAAATGCTGCCATTTTAGCATCGAATTGGCATCTTTAGAATAACTTCCAAACTATTTATCCTAAACACAACTATAAAATACAAATACTACATATAGCCCGTTAATACAATTCACTTTTAACCCTTTACACAACGGTAGTCTCTCCGCTGCATTTTGTACTTTACAGCGTTCAGATTACTGTAACTCCTGAACCGCTTGCGATATCTACAATATTCAAACGGCATCGGAAAGCTGAGATAAAAATGTTAAAAACTTTAAGTCTGGTTTTTTTTCATTTTTATAAAAACACACTGTTTTAAGCATTTATTATTCATAATAATGATAATTAATGGCCAGATATTGAAAGTTGAGTTCTTCCTGAAAACAAAGGTGCAAAAGAATTGGTAAAAAAGACATTTTCTGACACTTTTATTGCAAAGAAAACATGAAGACCCCTAGGCGTCCTGTTATAATGGCAGTCTTAAATAGCTTCTAAACAATCTGAAAAGCAAGAGTAATACCACTGAGGGAACAAAAAATGGGTCTAACTATATGACAGAGGCAAAAAAAAAAAAAAAAGAGCTGATCCACATGTGCCAAATTAGTGTCACAGCCAGTGGATGAGGACAGACGACCCTAATGCTCTGTTCACTTGACCTAGCATGGCCGGGATCCTCGAGGACGCCGCTGCTGGCTAAAACAGCCACTGACACGGAGACGCACGCTGTGGTCAATGTAGGTCAAAATGTGCTAGTAAGGGGAGAGCTAGCTTTGATCAACCCATTTAATGAGGATTATTAAACATGGCATGCCTAAATGCTTTAATTATGTTTTCTATAAATTCTTTGCGAGCTCAGATAACGAAGGGGGAAATAAAGAGACAGTGTCAAAGCGTCTCTGCGCTATAGCTACTTCGCCAAACATAAGGATTAATTTAACACCTAGAATATTCTGATGTCAAGTTTATTAGCAGTTGTTCTTTAAGGTAATTGTAGTAATCACCATTTTGTCTCTGCAAGCTTTGGAGAAATTGATCTACAGCAAATTAAGAAGCGCTTCCTGAATTGATTAAATGTCCCATGTTCCAATTCAGTTAGACGTTTGTTGCTATGCCTGCCCTCTCCTCACACCGACTGTCACTATCTACCGCTTGCTGTCAATAAAACCAAAAATACAGCTGGATACAGTTCTGCATAATCTTGTTGAGCATCCTTTTACTGTGTAACCTTCCAAGCAGCAGCAGGAACGGTGGCGGCGGATGGCGGCAGTGTGGCGCTAGTCAGGACGGTTCAGCCTCAGCAACATTACAGTCCATCTAACTTAAAGTGACTTAATTGAAAACTCTTTCCTAATAGGCTACAGAAGGATTTAAAGTTGCTTTTTGTTTTTTTCAATAAACTGCACTGCTGTTTCTCTGAATACGAGCACACGCGATCACAGAGAAAAAGCATCAAAGAAACAAACACTGGCTTTTTCCCCCCATGTGTTTTAGTAATTATCATAAGAATGCAGCTAGCAACCACGAGAAATCCAATCTAATCAGACGAGACGGAGCTACAACGCACAAAACGAGGAATGTGGACTGAAATCCATCGTATTTAATTTAATTGCGGCAGCTCTTTATTCACCTCTTTACAGATATTTGCTTAAATTAAGATACACTTGCTCATGCGGAGTAGTTTGAGGATGTTTAATACAAAGCTACTGCATTAAAACAACATAAGTGCTGTGTCTAAGTGATTACAACGGTGAATGTTTTTTAATGCTTGACAATAAATTATAACAATTCACTGCAGCCCCTGAGGGCCAACTATTTAGTGGTGTAGACAGTGTTAAACAAAAGTTAGGATTAAAAATTAAACAATTAAAATTAGCATTGGCCAGTCTCAACAGTCCAAAATAATTGAGTAAGACTATTAAAATGAGTTCATGAATGTTTTAGTAAAATAGCAATATTTTAATGATTAAAAAAAAAAAATTGGATTCTAAATTAAGTGCATTTTGTGATTTGTTTATTGTGAAGTACAAAGCATTTAGTCTTCCCAGTCCGTGTTGATGACATACTAATATGATCTAAAGTGGGTCAGACCAGTAAAATACTATCATAATGACAACTACAAACTTTTTCCTTTGTTTTAATGTAACAAGTTAAAGTCCACATTTATACACTATCCTTTCGCACAAAATGTGAATAACCTGAAGGAATATAAACTATCTGAAATGTCTTAAGAGAAGTCAGTGTAATTTTAATAGTATTCTGCCTGTTACTAAATGTTTTGTCTATTTGTAGATCCACTGTGATCTGTAAGTTGTAATGAACATGTGGAAATAATGAACTGAGGCAAAACTGCACTTATTTTTGTTAAGAAAATTCATGTTGTCCATGTTATACACAATTTTAAGGAAATTTTATGGATATCAAGGCTTTCGTAATGTAATTGTACTTTTTTGCAGTGTTATTTGGTTGTTACTGGTCCGGCCCACTTCAGCTCATATTGGGTTGAATGTGGCCCCTGAACTAAAACATACCAATCCATCCCATCTTTGATCTGAACGCCTGTTCTGTTGCTCTGAATATCTGACGTTAATTCACTACATTTCCAAAGCATCTAAGTTTTGTATATTTATTTCTGTGAACCTCTGGCACTGTTTAGTTGTTTACCGTAGAGTCAAAATGTGTCTCCCAAAAAAATATACATGTTTCCTCTGGCGGTGTGTCTCTGCCTCGATTTCACGCCATGGTGGGGAATAACAATTTCAATTTCTGTGGGTTGTTTTCACATCATTGGGTTTTGACAAGGTTTAACAACATTTCCAAAACATTTCACAGGGATTGTAGAAAGATAGAGAAGACAAGTCCCAATAATAAAGTAGAATGTGTAGAAATGTAGACCCCCAACAAACCAAAGATGAATTACCTTATTTATATGTAGGTACTATAATGACAAACTTAAAAGACACTATGTGTACTATTTTAACTTTCAAAATTCACTTAAAATGATCATCATTGTTTAGAATAAACAGCCATGAAGATGTGCCTAAGATGCAAATGTATTTAATTGTAGAAATATAAACTGAAATCATTCACGTTGATGGCCCTGGGGATTTATGTGACCACTAGAGGGAGTAGTGAGTCACTCTGCCTTTGACCAAATTGTCAGTAAGTGACCAGATGAGATGAGAACCACTAAGAAACAACCTTTAAAGTACAAAAAAAGGCCAAATTGGTAAAAGCTTGAAGCACTGTTGTTTTCACCACTGGATACAACAATAAATGTAAAGAACACAGAATAGATACAGAAAGGGCAGCGTTTGTTCTACACGGGTGAATTTGATTGAGGTTCATGAAAGTATAAAGTTATTATTATTATTATTATTATTATGAAATGATGTTATCAGAAAACTGAGTGATTCATGGTTTTACTGTGGCTGTTTTCTGTCTAAAACAGCGCTAGCAGCTATAATGCTATAATGTAAACTATCAGCTGATGCAGCACATTAAGATTATCAGACACTGTTATTTTAACCGGTTGTCAAAATAACTGGCCATGAGTTTTTGTTGGAAGAAGAAAACTTGATGATACCATAATAGTTGATACTTTATTCAGTAAGTGATAGTCTGTGGACACATAGCATTGACTCATTGGTGGTTTGGGTAGTCTGTAGTTGATAGCTGAGAGTTTGGAATGTCAATGCTACATTTAACCCCTTTACGCACCTGAAAAATATCATGTCACGATACGTGGAGATCAAAAACAGAAAAGTGGGAAGTGACATGACCATAATAGATATAGTCACAGTGCTATAAACATGCAACATTATTGCCTGATCACTCCAAACACTAGCAAAATTAGTCAACTTGAAGAGATTCTGTACTGTATGTACAGAGGTATCATCATCCCGGTTTTCATCGTCAAATTATTCCAGTCTTTTAAGATGCATGTTAAATAGAGTTAGTGTGCCAGTGCTTCAGCCCCGTCCACATGGGACAGGCTCAGTAGGAGACGTGTCACAGTCACTGACAAGAGAATTCATCATTTCCTTTTAACCAAGCAGGGTCTCTATCTCGGTTTGTGCCCCTCTCACCACACTGCACCAACTCTAAAAGTGGACAGACTGACCGCAGGCAGCGATAGGAAGACAAGAAGAGAGAGGAAGACAGAAAGCGAAAGCTGAAAACTGGGTCATCTTCACGTCTTGTCAAGTCCGATGAAATTTTCCTGAGCTATTCTGGAAAACAAAGTTGACTGATAATTCACTTATACCCCCCCCCCATATATTTATTTTTTGCCAAAGCCACGGGCGACTTCCGTGACAAAGGTGAGTCACTCGGCATCTGGAAAAGCAAAGTTGTCATAGAGACACTTGGCCGGGTACAGTGGGAAAACATGCTGCAGGTTTTATGAAACCATGTTATCCAGGAATAGAGCCCATCTTGATAAGTCTAATTGAATAGGGATGATCCTGTGTTGCACATGAGGAACGGGCTGCTTTCTGCTCATCTGCTTACCTCAAAAACATGTCATGCCTGTGTATATTTGTATGTCTGTGTGTGTGTGTGTGTGTGTGTGTGTCTGTGTGTGTGTGTGCGATACAGTAAATAAAAGACGGAATGATGACAAAAAGCAGCTGTGGACGAGAACAGAAAGCTGCAGAAGGCCTAATGGACAAGGGCAGACAAAGAGGAAAGACGTGAGGCTTGATTGCATTTTAACATGAGCCAGAACAGTGAAAAAGACTGGGCAAGAAAAAGAAATTGGCGAATGAATGAGGAGAAACAGTGAAGATTTCACTGAGGAGAGGTAAAAAGAAGAGAGGAGTGATTAATGGAGGATAAAGAGGAGATGGGAGAGGCACTGAGAGAAAGCACCACAGAGAGCAAGCCTGGGAGCACAGAGTTGCAATGACGTTGGGCCTGGAGTGACGTCAAAGCTAGCCACTCATACATCACCCTGCCGGGGAGGGAGGCGGGGCCACGGGCAGCGACTGCTCCGCACTGGACCCAGAGACAGGGATGAAGCAGTCTGAAGCTGGGAGGCAGAAAACAGAGGGAAGGCAATGCAAAAAAAAAAAAAAAAATCAGGAAAAGGAGGATGATAGGATGGGGAAGAGGACAAAGAGAACGCCTTTCAGAAACGGCACAGTGGGCAACAAGGCAACCAGTGAGCCTTTAGGACTGACTAATCTCACAAAGACCCCCAACACAAAGGTGTCTGCTCGGCGTCGTGTCCGTACAACGCTTAGCTCTCATCTGAAAGTGATAATGCTACAGAGCATAAATAAACCTGCAGCCCACCTTGACCTCAGCCTGCCTGAACGCTCCCCTGTCTCCCATCCCTCTGTCCTCCCCTCAAGCTGCCTGCGGCTGTTTACGTCAAATTTAAAGGCTGCCGAGGGAGCTCCGTTCCTCCAGGCCGTGATTTCAGCCAGCACCGTGACCAGTACTTAGCCATTACCGGGTACTTAGCTCTACCTTCTGTACGCTCCACTCTGACGTGGCGAAATTGATGACTGTAGTTCTTACTTTCAGCTCATTTTAGAAATGTGTCACTTCAGATCAGTATTGCTTTGTATTTCTTTTATCTTATAACAACTGTATAGGAGGATAGAAGTACTATCTGACTGTGAGCACATCAAGGACACCGCCCTTACACTGCTGACGTAGTTTTCCTGCAGGACCATCAGACAATATGAGAGACAAAGCCATCCCCTTTCTTTGACATATTACATTCTTTGTTAACCTATAGGCGTGAGAGTGCTTCATGTTTATTTTGACTTATTATTAGGCTATAATGCTCACTTTTCTATTATAGACAATGTGCATTGCGTGCCCTTCAAGAAATTCCAAGGGGTTATATGGATGGTGCAACTTCAAATGGCACTGCTTGGAGTGTACTGCGGTGGGAAAACCTAATCACCTGCTGGCGGTGGCACATGTGACCAAAAATCTTCCAACCGCGACTAAACATTCTCACCGATCACACAGTAGACCTGACATTTAGCAGGTTTGTCTGTGTGTAGCATCTCTCCCACCCCACATGCCAGTCGGAGCCACCCCGACTCTGTCTCCGACTGGCTCTGATCCTAATTATTTTTCACTGAATGCTGGTGGGGAAAGAAAATACGCTTTGTATCTGTGCAATGACACCCCGCACTCCCCCTAAAGCGATGTCAAAGCATTAAAGCACAAAACAATTGAAAATGTCGTGAAGTATTGATTTGTTTTTGGGTCCTAAAAACGCTGCGGTGGCCATTACGACGCTCCTCAGTCGTCACACAGCGGCCCAGACCCGATAGCAGCAGCAGAAGCCTGTCTCCTTAGCACCTGGTAAAAAGCCTAATCCTGACCCAGCCTCTTTGGCAGAGATGGTCTTATCTGACTCTGAGCCAGACCTCGAGCCTATTGAGTACAAAAGGGTCAACATACCTGCTTTTTGCAAACAAAGGTGTGTACAGTTTTCATAGTTCGGTCAAGATAAAACAGACACCATTATGGATTACATTTGTGCAAAGTATTTTAAAGTATTAACATTCTGAACTGAACAGAAGACAGCTGATGTCTGCTCATAAAAACCCGCTTTATCCTTGAGAGGGTTGTGGGGGGCAGCTACCTATGGGCGAAGGCGGGGTCCACCCTGGATGTGTCGCCAGTTCATCACAGGACGACATATAGAGACAAACAACCAATCACTCCCACATTCACACCTATGGGCAATATAGACTAAGAATTAACCTATCAGTGCATGTCTTTGGATGGTGGGAGGAAGGCGGAGTACCCGGAAAGAACCCACGCAAACACGGGGAGAACATGCAGCCTCCATACAGAAAGGTCCCTGGTGTTGGAATGGAACCCTGTTGCTGTGAGGCAACAACGCTAACCACCGCACCACCGTGCCGCTCCTCATAAAGATCAATCATCCGATTTCTGAACCAGTAATAAAGACGTGTTTTCTGAACCGCCTTACCCTTGTGGGGATGCCGCTGCCTACCCTGGCTGCCTTTGGACAAAGGTGCATGTGTGGACCTCACACAAAACAATGGATTAGCCAATAGCAGAAGCTTAATTCGTATAAAACCGAGTTATGATCAGAAAACAGCAAAGGTAAGACATAATTATCATAATCATCTCTTCATAATGCGACCTTTGGACCCCGGATGTGTTGTCAGTTCAGCACAAGGCTGACATATACAGATGAACAACCATTCACTGTCACATTCACACCTAAGGGTGATTTAGATCGACCATTTAACCTATTAAGGTGCATGTCTGTGGACGGAGGAAGTCAGAGTACCAGTACCATGGAGAATACGCACAAACCGAACTCGAACCCAGGACGCTCTTGCTGTGAGGCTAACCACTGCACCGCCGTGCCCGCCTCGTTCATAAACATGTTCAATAATTTCAGATAATTCTGAGGGGATCTTTAAATAGACAGCAGCTGTTAATTTACTACAAAATATTGAGCGCTCCTAAATTATGTCCTGGTGTATCTAAATTTAAACATTAGGAACAGCAGTGTGGCGCAGTCTGGACCCATGTGGTTACGATGAGGGTTAAGGGTGTTGTTTTTGCTGAGTCCAACACTTAGTACATTTTGAAAATGTCTCAATTTCAGCTTTAAACAGTGTTAAACTGTCGCTTAGCAACAGCAGGCACAATGACTGCCATCCCACCCAAATGCTGGTGCACACTGCAAGCTAAAATCCTCTCTGGACACAGGTCTTCAACCTCAGAGCTTTAGAGATTTACACATGGTAGCACTAAAGAGGCCTCTATGACTTATTTGTGTTAATTTGTTTTCCTTTCTCCTCCCTCTGCGAGAGCATTCAGGTAGTGGCAAATATATCAATGACAAACACTGTGTGAGGCAGCAAGGAGATTCACAATCCCCTGTGAATATCAGATTCACACATGGGAAAAAAGGCACATGAGTATTGTCATGCAGTCATACATGAATACAAGAAAATAACACAAATGCAATCTGCAGGAACCAGTGTGCAGTTTTGCACACCAAGAAAAACCTTGAGTTGAGCAAATGTGCGATTCATTTGTTTAACACAGTCCTTGTATGAATAATCTCCCTTGACACATTTGATTTATTATGCAGGCAAACAATTAAACTGCGATGGGGCCGCTGAGTATTTGTCGCTGCCTCAGCTTCCACGCTCTCACCTTGGAAAGCACTGGGATGCGCGCATACAACACAGCACATCCCTTACATCCATTATGGTCCCTGTCCCTCAGATTCATCTAGATGACATTCTTGACAATGACCATTTGCTGAGGTGCACAGTTCAACGTTTGCCGCTATCCGCATTCAGCTAAAAAAACGAGGGGTGCTCGGAGATTTTGCAGGACTCTTGATTGAGAGAAGAATTTATGCTGCTTGAGAATAACTCCGCAGAAAGTTCCTTTCTACGCCTGTAAAATCTGATTAACCCATAAAGGCCCAAACATCCACCAGTGACCAAAATCATCTACTGACCTAAAATGTTTAATACCTGTTGATCCACTGATTCTATCAATACATGTCAATAATTGGTGTAAAATGCAGTTATTCATCTTTTCATGGTCATCAGATATGACCCACTGGGACGTTCAGAGGCTCCGTAGTTACCGTGGAAACACCGTCATCTAGTAAAACCCATGGAGTTGGATCAATGACAGTGGATGGACGCACTGGGTTTATGTTCAGATAATGATATATTTTACTGTAAACATCACCTTTTCTTCAATTTTCTGTATTTTTGCTAATAACCCTCAACTTTAACCTGAGCTTTTATGGCCTATCTATGTCATCAGTAAATTAAATATAGGAAAATACCTGATTTTTACTCAAAAATGCCAAATACTGAGCATAACATTGGAGTAAATGGTGACAAATCACTTAAGAAAGGTTAAAAATAGAGAACAATTCATTTGGGAACTGCCACAAAAGGAGCACTGGGTCTTTATGGGTTAAAAACTCAGTATTTGATAAGAGTGCAGGAAAGAATGAGAGTTACAGATAACATTCAAATGTAATAATTATATAGAGAGGTGTATTGCTGTAAAAAATAATAAAAGAATAGTCAGAATCCGTTTGAGTCTCCCTCGCAGACCTAAGACAGTGCTAAGCAACAAAGGGCAATGTGGCCAGCTGTAGTAGAATCACAGTTCTATTAAGAAATACTGCCTGAGAATTAGTCTGGGTGTGAGCCAGCAGACGGGGCGAACACAGTGATGTTGCACTATAAAAATTGTAACCTCCCTATGCAGTAGGGATAATGTGGATTGTTGATTCCTGGAACATGGCCAGCCCGGCCCAGTAGAAGGGTGTTAATAACCCAGGATATTATCTAATTTTAGCAGGACAACTCAGCACTGAGCTACTATAGGGCCACTCCAGGGCAAATATCTGTAAAGAGATGAGATAGAGGGAGAAGGCGAGAGAATCAAAGTGGGGAAAGAGACTTGGAAATTCACAGGCTGAGAGGATCGAAGGCGGGAAAGAGGAAGGGAGGGGAGAAGGACTGAAGGAGCCGGGACGAGATAGAAGCGAAATGGGAGAGAGTAAAGGGGGTATAGCATGAGGAAACCTATGTCGAGTCAGCAGATATCGCCTGTGGACGAACATTCAGCAAAAGGAGAGTACAGGAGAGAGAATGAGAGGAGAGATGTGGGAAAAGGGGAGGGAGAGGTGAAACAGAACCGGAAAAGACAGCGTAGGAGAAAGGGGAAATGAATGAACTCTTCAAATGAAAAAGACACGAAAGAACAAGTAGAATGTTCACTTTCAACGATAATCCATTACATTCCGTTTTTCTCGAGGACAGATCTACCACGCAGCTTTACAGGACAGACATGTGATTAGCAACTATTTTCCTGCAAGTGTCAAATTGTTTAATAGTCTTTTTACATCAGTGAAAGGCAGTGGCTTAACAGACATCATGACTTCTGCTTCCCTCTTGTGATAGCGATGCAAAGCCTTTTAAAGGATTATATTCCAACAGGCGATGATGCTAAACACAACAGGGTGGCACAGCAATGCCTCTGCATGTGACAAGTGGCACCAGTTTTGGCTTAAAAAGAGCGCTATTTTAGCATTTGGGAGCTAATTCTAAGGGCAGATTTTCTGATTTTAGCATTCTGAGAGCAGGTGCAGGAGTGCAGGAGTTCACAGTGGTAGTATCGTGGCTTTTTCATGGGAAACAAGTTCAGTGAAGACAAATTAATGTCCAATAAAAGTTAATCTGTTAGCTTTTATTGGGCCATTTGTTTCTAGTGGGAATCATTTCAAAGACAAAACAATGGATTAGCCGCTAGCAGAAGCTTCATTCGTATAAAACCAAGTTATGATGAGAAAACAACAAAGGTAGGACAAACTCATCATAATCATCTCTTTATAATGCAACCTTGGATCTGCTTAGTGTTAGCTTAATGCTACAAAGTTTGTCTCATTGGTCTGATGTTTCATTAAATTATTCATGACACACACTGGTCTCCGACTGTTAGCTTGGTTTAGATATTAAGTGCTTGTTGTTTGAGTTGTGTTCTGTTTTCCAACAACTGGTTCTGTTGAGCTTTTAGCTGATGTTCTTCTAGTTGCGTGGATGTGTAACGTGTATATTGTGACAAGCGTTGCATAGTGTTACCATGGCAACGCAGATGGAACTGTGGCCACTGGGGGCAACTGGGTCTAAGAGGCTACTTGATTGAATGAATGAACTTTATTTTGAACATAAGTAGGAACAAAATACAAAGGTGAACGAAAGGCAAAGAGAAACCACAAATTTAAACAGAACATTCCAGAATATCAAAGGCAATAAGTCAACCGAAAAAAAAAAAAGAACACAATATACAACTACCTCATTATGACTCCTCAACAAAGGCTTTATGTCCGGAATGGAGTAGGAAGAAGCAGAGCTTATATCTGTACTTATACTTGTGTCTGGATTTTGGTCTGTATGTGGATTTTACAGGTTCTGATTCACTTCAACATGTATCTCTTCTATGGCACAAAGTCTGATCCACAGGCTTAAGGTTAGTATGATTAAAACATGAGCTCTGGCCTGTAGACAAGAGCAGGGACATGGGCTCCGTCTGCTGCTAACGCACTAGCACGGTGAACCCCACTTGGCCAATTACAGCATGAACTCTCAAACAGAAGCCCTCCAGTCATACTGCAGTCTACATCAAATCCGCCCTTGGTACTTTCACATTTTGCTGTAGTTTCAAGCTTTATCTACACCGCCTGGTAACTTTTTTCAGTCTTGTCGGGCGCTGCCGTGCTACACTGAAGCTGGGACTGTGTGTCTGTGTGTGAGACAGTAACATTCAGACCGGAAAGGATGGAAGAACATGCTGTAAGTCGCAATGAGACACACTGGTACTGTGCTGGAAACTATAACACAGTTCATCTATCATGTGGTAAAGGAGTCAGCTGGTTAAATGTGTCTCCACTGGAGCCGAATGTTCACCTGCTGGCCTCAGATTGAATCCCTTGTGAGTTTAGTTGCCTTTTACTTCCCTGTACCTCATTCTTTATCCTCTTTCTTATATTAGTCATCCATCATATGTCCTGGATAAAAAGTAGATCAGTGTTAAAAGGGAACAAGCAGATCTGTATTTTGGTCATTTATGCAGCAAAACTACATTTTAACAGCTTGATCTTTGTATATTCTTGTTATTTCTTGTCTGCCTTGCAAGTTCCATAGGCTTTTAGCCAAACAGATCCATCCATTATACATCATTCGCTGCTCCTTCTCTTGTCTCGCACATCAAGTCCACTGTTGTCACTGGATTGGACACATTGAACGTGCTCACTAACAAAACGGCATCCAATACACAAACAGACGATCAGATAGTCCAAACAATACGGGATCTAATTCGGGCAACCCCAGAGAGAGGCAAAGGTCCAAGCCTCTCCTTGACCTCGGATCTATTTCACCACATAAACATCATGTTTTGACTTGTTATCTGATATAAACGGGGAGAATGATGAGACACTGAAAGAACAGAGACAGATTTGTACTAATGCAACCCATATAAATTATTAAAATAATGTTTTTTCTGACTTTAACTCAGGGTTTCACTTTCCACCGATCGATGTCTGGGTTGCATGACTAAGAAATTTAAGCACGAAGGCGAAAAAGAAGAAGTGTAACAGTTTCTTAGACAAAACCCAAGTGGACGTTAAAAATGACAGAGGAGCATAATTTTAAGAGAAACATGGTTTTGCTATATACTGAAAGAACCCAGGGAGAAAGAGGAGGAAAAAAAGAGATGAGGACGACGACACAAGCAACTGCAGGACTAAAAGTCTGTGACTAGATTTCCTCCCGTCGATGAATAATGGATGTGGCGAATGGGAGCCAGCATATGCATTTAGATGGCTTTATGTATTACCCTCTCAACGTGGTAGGGAGGAAAATGTTTTATTGGAATGTAACTTAATGCCAAATTAACCTTTAACACATTCATATGGTACGATCGTGAGTATGGGTTTTAATATAGGTTTCAAATTCGATGAAATGCATCCACACTGAGGCACTTTCTCATCAAACCCTTCTGTTAATCTCATTAAGACTGGACCAGGTGCTTTACTGTACTCTACTGTACCGGACTGGACATCAGCATGTGTAGGGGCGTCACCAAGGGGAAGCATTTACAGTCCCATCCAGAGGTGGGAGTAACGCATTACAAAAGTACTGCATTACAGTAACAGATTACTTTTTGCTGTAACGCAGTAGTGTAAGGCATTACTAATCAATTTTCAGTCATATTTTACTCGGTACATGTTCAATAGTGCTTATGTAACAACACAATAATTTAACTGCTCAAATGAACAAAAAAAAAAAACACAAACAAAACAGCAAGACTGTGAGACCTTAAGGAATCCAAAATGCGTCTGTACAGTTCTACTTCCTGTTGGTGTTCAGCCAATGGGTGAAGACGGCAGAAGACAGTCCACTGTCCACATGGACGTATGCTCATTACTAACCCTAACCCTGTTTACAGAAGACAGTTAGCATGATCCCTGTGATCAGCAATGACAAGGGAAGAGAACCTTTATAGGACGAGTTAGAATACTTTATCAATTTCGGATTTATCTACCGGCGTCCTCGGCCCCGCCCCCTGTTTGAACATGGAAAATGATGACAAAAATGCAAGTGTTCCTGCTCGGATTGGAACATCGTAGACCGTAGTGTTATACAAATTAGCGAACAAATTTATGCGTCCCAAGCCTCTCCTATCTGTTGTATTGGGGGGGGCATTTATGACCAGAGTCTGTAACTCAAATATAGTAATATTGTAAGGTAAGGAACTACTTTTAAATAACAGTAACGAGTAATCTGTAATGGATTACAGTTTGGAAGGAACCTACACAACTCTGGTCCTATCAATTACAAAGCTAAAATATTGTCAGAAACCAACATGGGGCCTGCCCTTAGATCCATCCCCACCATATTCCCCAAAACCACCTCAGAAGCAATCAGAGTACATGGTGCTCCCTGTGCATATTATGTGTGTCCAGCTTTGCTCTTTTGCCCCTCCCCCTTCCCTCCCGTCTCCTGACACAAACACAGTCACACACACGTACCCTCTGGCACTGATATCAAACAAATCTTTTCAAAGGTACAACCACGGGAGATTAGCCACTGTTGGCCTCAAATATGTTTTAATGTGCCAACTAATGCAGTGCCAGGCCCTGCTTTCAAGGACAGTTACCTGGGAGGTGCCAGCGCAGCAAGAGTCAGTGTACTGCCAGCCGTGCAGTAATACTTGACTGATGGTATACTCATGCCTCAGAAATTGGTGTGTGTATGAGTGCGTGTGTATGTGTGTAATTGTCTGTAAAACGCAAAAAAAAAAAAAGGTAGACGTGCCATAAGAGGCAGAGAACGGGACAGTTGTCTCTACAGTATGTTACTCATACACTCACATAGTAGATGAATCACTGGGGTAGTTAGGAAGGTCAAATAAAAGTTACTGACAGACTGAAATACAAAAGGAAACAGACTACAGTAAACTGTTGTGACTGGAAAATGTTCTGTTTTACACTAAATGATGCTAACTGCTGTCAGGGTTAAACGTATCATGCCTAGGTTTTCACAGTCAGAATGGATTATCCCACTTATCGCCTTTCTATTTTAAAAAGAAAATAATATTTGCCTCACAATGATTTAACTGATCTGAAAAATGACAACAAAGGTCTGCTATTTATATCACTTGATGCCTATATTATACATAAATACAAGATCATAAATGAGGACGTAGCACAAGCTGTGAGCAGAGACGGAATTGGCCGTAATTCAATATCGATGTGGAATTAAAAGCTGGTGTCATAAAACGTGCAACGCTGACAGACAAGGACGGTGTCTTGTTTACTTTAGGAAAAGGTCACATGAAAAGGGCTGAATCACAGGGGGGGGGGGGGTTCATAA
>JAPQRQ010000017.1:26112097-26123368 GCA_037367365.1 Apogon talboti | reverse complement strand
TCTCTTTGTCTTTTTCTGTTATTCCACCTGTTTTGACCCTAAAACACACAGTAAAACAAAACCACTGAAGAAAAGGAGCAGCAGCACAGACTGACAGCAGCTTTTATGAACCTGAAACAGACGCAGGTTCGCAGCAGCACGTTTACCCAAACTAATGTCTCAGGGGCTAAAGGGTTAATCCTCACCTATCCAGCCCAACTCAGGTGAACAAGCCTGAGTCACATCTCTAGCTGCCAGCAGGTGGGAACAAGGCACAGCCAAGCGGACAGCTCTTCATCACACTGTAATGAGCTGGCAAAGGTTGTCGGACAGGCAGGAGAACACATGGAGGACCTGTAAAAGCAGCCTGACACGGGCGAGCTCGCAGGCGTTCTCCGAAGCTATACGACTCCCCGCGGTGCCATTTCATTGCAAGCTGTTGTCCCTGTTTGTGTAAACGTCCTCATACTGCAAGGAAGCCGACGCAAGCTAAGTCAGCCCCTCGCTCTTGGAGGCTCGGCTGTAGGTTACGCTGCAATACCTGGCAAAACGTGGACTTTAAAATGCTGGCCTCGTCAGTAAACGGCACCAAAAATATGGGATTAACAATATATGAATTAAGCTAAAGTGGGGTGTTTTATCTTAGCCTGTGACAAAAAAAAAAAAAAAACTGCATATACTGTAGACTGTATATACACGTCAGCACACTTTGAAATTACAATGAAACTCCGGCGGCGTGCATCAGCATCTGACTACAGCAGTTCATACATCTGCTCACTTACCTGCTGCTGCCTCTCAGGGACGCACAGTAAACCTGCAGCCAGCACTAAAAGGATACAATCTGAGAGCGCCACTCTGAGTACCGATGGCCAGGATCTTCTGCACGGGGTCAAACGCCATGGACGACGGCTGGTACGGGAAGCCATGACGGACAGTCTGCCAAAAAAATAAATAAATAAATAAAACAGGCAAAAAGGAGACCAAGAAGAATGTGAGGAGGCGGATATTAATTTGCATTTCACAGCAGGGATGTTGTTTTTGTCAAAGGATGTCACACACCTGATATGATAAACAAATGGCACAGATGGATGAGGAAAGTGTTATGAAACAGATATGCAAGGCCTGGAATTGCAGAGACAAGAGAATATGAAAGCGGGGAACAAATGCTCTCTGTTCATGGGTGCACTGTTCTTCGTGATAGGCTGATATTTGGCTTCAGTGTTTAGGCTCCTTTTATAATCAGGAGTCTATTTTGAGATGTCTTCTCTCTCATTTCATCTAGTTTTCCCTCTCTCACCACCTCCCACATGAAGTCGTGATTGCGATGAAGTCTAGGAATAAAATACATGGAAAACAAACCAGTGAGGAGTGTTTGTGTTTGACGCACAGACGTGTGTCGGAAGGTGTTCCTCTTCTATTGTGTCCAGTTTGTGCGTGTGCGCCTGTAGCTTTATGGCATCAGTCAGCCGGTGGTGGGCCGTTGGATTTGTTTGCTTAGCGGCAAAAGGCTAAAGCACGTTACATAAGAAGCACTCAGTGCAGCAGAGAGACACCTGCCTTCCTCTGAGAAGGACATTAAAGCAAGTTTCTAACCAGACACTGAAGGTGCAAAAGGGACTTCAACATGTCTAGTTCAAAGGCACTAAAGTAGGATGGCGAGCGGCGCTGATAGACATATTTAGGCTGTGTTTGTACGAAACTATCCCCTGGCCAATACATGACAATGTCCCATAAGCCCCTGGGTATGCTGACTTAATTATGGTATCTGCTTTTCTGATTATAACCCCAGGCATTTTCACATCAACCCTTGAAGTGCGGCGTGTTATGTTAATGTTTCTCCGAACAGAAGACAACAGCCAGAAGATTCTTACAAGGTGTTGACTTAAGGAGGCCCACAGAGGCCACACAATGTAAACTAAGATGAAGGTAATCAAAGGAGTTCGACTGTGGCAGTTACAAGGACTAAAGCAGCGTGTCCTGTTGGAGAAAGGATAATACTGAGAGACAATACAACTTACTTGGCGATTAACCCATAAAGAGCCATAAACATCCACTGGTGAGCAAAACCATCTACTGATCTAAACTGTTTAATACCTGTTGATCCACTAATCCTATCAATACATGGAAATAATTGATGGAAAATACAGTTTGTCATCTTTTGGTGGTCATCAGATATGACCATGTGGACATTCAGAGGCTCTGCAGTTACCGTGGAAACACCGTCATCTTCTACAACATTGATCCTCATGGAGTAAAAATAACTAATAAATAATTTAAATAACTGAAAAAAGGTTAAATAGAGAGAAAAATGTATTTGAGAACTGCCACCAAGGAAGCACTGGGTCTTTATGGGTTAAATATGACTTAAAAAATTTGAAGAATTAGAAAAATCCTAGCACAGGCTTGTATGTTAGGCTACATATGTGGCCAAATCATTAGGTACAGAGTGGTTTCTTCCAAAAGGCAACACAACAGCACGCCTGGGGGAATCCTGATCTAAAATTACAGTAGAGTATGATGTAGCATGATGTAGCACCCACTGCATGTCAAGTGCTTATTAAAGCTATCCATTGTTGTGGCTAATTCAGGAGGACAAGCCCTCTTTTTTTCCAGAGAGGGCCCCCCCACTCACTTCAGGCGCCATCAGTCCCCAATGGATCAATAATCTGGGGGTAAAGTAGCATGTGTGCATCACTCTGTGTGCGTGAGGTGGGCAGATGAGTGTGTGCAAGGAGAGAGATATGGAAGAAGGGGCTGGATGGGGAGCACGCACATCAACCAGAAAGCACCGTTTTACTAATCCAGACCCAGCAGATTATGCAAGAACGGATCAGTTTGGCCCATCCCCTCGATATGACAGTTCATGCCAAACGCACATACAGTAAACGTGGTATTTTCACAGGGAGAATGACTTTACATATCTGGGGGCGAAATAACTAAACTTGAAAATAAAAAACTAAATAAATAAACAGAAAAAAAACAAACAAACCTACAGGAACTTATCATTGTTTATCGTCCTGACGCTTGAGCGCACGCACCATACAGTATGCGCAGTATAGGTGGGTATGATCCTGCATATGTTCAACTGAATGGAGTCATTTCATGGCTCAAGTAACGTTCCCTAATGCTGAATTAAAAAAACCTCCAACCCGCAGGTGTGAGTTACAGTTTAGGAGAAAACTGCAAAGTAAATTGCATTGGCTGGTAATTAATGTGTTCCGTGGAGGTCACTTGCACCTGCTGTATATCCTGGAATGGGATAAGTGGATGGGAAACGGGGAAAATACAAGCACATACAGAGGGGAGCTATGAAGGGTCTGGCTGAGATTAATACAGAGGTATAATTCTAAAAAAAAGAATCAGAAATAAATCAGCAGACTCGCCCACCTTGCAGAGCTGGAAATGCTCGGACTGGAGGGTCTCCTGGATAAGATGGTTCTCCTGTGGCCCCACTTGGACCGACGGGGCGGAGGAGGACGCCTCTTTCAATCCGTCCAGCACCTTCCTGATGTTGAACTTCTTCATTTTCAGACTGCAGAGCACACAATTGAGATCACCCGCAAAAGATGAAGGGGATAGCCACTTTCTCTCAACACACGCGTGCGCGCTCTCTCTCTCTCTCTCTCCAGATTCTTCCCCCCTTTGTAAAAAAAAAAAAATGTAAAAAAAAATCTCACATTTTAGGGCTTGTTTGGTGGCGCATTCTCCATGATGGAAAAAAAGGGCTCTGCCGCGCTACGCACAGGTCACCTCCTGACGTGGAAAATTCGGAGGCAGCTGCTGTTGCTGTTGGGTTGTAATTCGCCCGGAGTCCGTGCTGTGCCCACTGCGTCTCAGTCGCTCCGCTCTTCCTCTTGGCTTCCCCTCCCCTCCCCTCTCGGCTGTGCGCGCCGCGCTCAGGCAAGGCGGAAACGAAGCGCAGCGGTGGTGGCGGCGCTGCTGCTGCTCTTGCGCATGTCTGACAGAGCAGAGGCTTCAACACAAATCCCACCACCTTGCTCTCTCTCTCTCTCTCTCTCTCTCTTCCCTCTCTCACTCCTGCTTTCATCTGCCCCCAGCGACAACGCCCCCTCCCTCCCCCTTGCCTCATGCGCGCGCACACACACGCGCCCACATACACACACCGGTTTTGCTCCACTGCACCTGGCGATGCTGGTGATGTTGGGATGCTGCGGCGTTGTGAGTATCTGTTGAAAGATACAGACTCACCGGGGCTCCGTCCCGTCCATCCACTACACCTAAACCACCTTATCCACTCCTGTTCGCAGGTTCGCCATATTACGCACAGCTTTAACATTCAAAGATGGAAAGATTTATTTTTTATTTTTTTTTTACAATCAATTCACAAGATGCACAGAACATAGAGAATTGATTTTTCATTTCTTACCTTGCTATTAAATGCCATGCTCTTAAAAACAAATATACAAATAGAGTAATGAAATAAAAGGTATATAAAATTAACTATAATTGAATATATAGCAGTGGTAGTGCAATATAGTAACGGGTCTGGGGTGCATAATGGAACAAAACAGTGATAAACCAGGTGTCCCTTACACTGCATTTTAGTGGCTAAAGTACACAAAATATACTGAAATGCAAAAACAGTCATGTCATATTTACATGCATTTACTTCATTTAAAGATTTTGTGTACATCTGCTTGTTCAGGTACATGAAGTATTTGCAGGGCAAAAACAAAACAAAAAACAGCACCTTCAATATCCCAACAGCTGGGCAAGCAATGTGTCCATCAGTATCCATGGTGATGGCAGCTTCCTGCTACAATGGAGTCCCACAGTTCACCCGTTAATTAGACCCTCCCACTTAACATGGAGAACCCTCCACAGCTGCAAGTGTGGTGTGATTTCAAGCAGGAGGAACGCCTCACTTTAAAGTGAAGAGCCGGTGAGGGGGGGTAGTTTGGGTTGAGACCCCCCCCCTTCATCTGCAAAGCATTGTGAGTGACCCTCCGTGTTCCCCCTGCCAGAACCGTAATTATTTCAGTGTTATATGACAGGGGTGTCCCATATACGGCCTGCGGGCCAAAACCGGCCCTCCAAAGGGTTCAATCCGGCCCACAGGATGAATTTGTAAAGAAACAGAAGACACTGAGGCTATGTTTACAGGTAGCCAGGTATTTTAGAAAACGGATATTTCTCCCTCTCCGTTTTCTAAAAAATCCGGCTCCGTCAAGAGCATGCCCGGCCTGTAGATGGCAGTGTGGTGAGGCGATGGAGTACCATTAACCAATCAGAATCCTGAATAGAATCACAACAAAACGTTACTTCCTCTATGAACCTATGGGGATGTAGTTTTCCTGGTTCCGGGTCCAAACAAATCCAAGACGTGCAACCTACAATGCAAATGGACGAGCCGGTGACTTTTTTTTACCACCACAAACTACTTTTCTGATGTGGAGCAGATGAAAAAGGGGTTGAACCCTGTTAGTTCTGTAGTCGTTAACGGCTGCCGTCTGTTTTTCAATCTTGTTTTGTCTTTAGTTCATGAAGACCTCTGTGCACGGATGTAAATTATGACTTCATTTACCTTCCACTGAACTGGACAGAACAGATAAAGGACTGATAAAGTAAATATGAAGTACGAAGATGTGGAAACACCTCATAAAAGCCTTATTCTATATCAAATAAATACACAAAGACCCTGTTAAACAGATGCAGTGGGTGCTAATTAGCTAAGATGCTAACATTCGCTAGCACCAGACTTCCTTATTTTCTCCTTTAGTACCTGTAACTCCACTCATCAGCTCCATCCTCTTCCTCTGTACTGTACCATCACATGTGAAGTGGTGGAATATTTCCTTCGAAGACTCTGTTTACACGCAAACGCCAAAACTGAAATATGCTGAAATCTCCACTTTGTTTTTAGAAAACATCATTTTTGGTGCGCTTTCCCGTCATTGTCGTGTAAACGATAGGCACAAACACTCCAAAAAATCTGTTTAGCTAGATACCCGGCTAAGTGTAAACGTAGCCTGACACTCCAGTGTGTCACAGAGTTGACCGTTTGTTTTGATCATAAAGTTAAATGCTATATTTTTCAGTTCCAGATGCCTGTTACTAAATGTTGTGTGTATTTGTAGATCCTCTTGGCTCTGTCGGTTGTAATGCACACGGACAGATGATAAGCTGAGGCATAATATTGTTAAAATTGCTGTAATTTTTCTAAAGAAATTTCAGGTTGTTCATGGATGTTCAGGTTATTCACACCTTTTTGTGAAAGGATATTTTTCATATTATAATTTTAACTTTTTTATCATTCTATAATAAAGAGAGAAGTTTGGAGTTGGAATCATTTATAGGTCATTACGTTGTTATTTTACTGATCCGGCCCACTGGGATCATATTGGGCTGAACTAAAATGAGTTTGACATTCACGTTAAAGACTTCATTCGATGCAAAAAGATGAATTGCTCTGTGGACGTGACAGGCCAAAGCTGAGCTCCTGAATACGTTTAAGTCCGATTATACAGATACAGAAGAACAGTGTTGACCCCCAGGGGGAAATTCACTCTTATGTCGTACGGAATGTAAGATGGAGAAAAACTGATGATCCGAAGGCGCCATGTGGAATAATGTGAAGAAAATTACACGTATTAATCACATTATTTTTAATGCGTAAGCTGATCGTAATGAATGTTAAAGCTCAACTTTCTCAGTTGTTTTGTGAGATACAGTTATAAGAACTACACTCTACTAGTTTCTACAGTATATTTTAGGACAATTCACCATTGCCTTTGGACCATGACTGACTTTTTAATCAAAGGTTTGTTGACTTTTTTGGGTTTGTTTAGTTTTACATATGCTCCGATGTAAAAGAATTAAATAAATCAGATTAACAGGTATACAAGCACAAAGACATTGACATACTGGGGAGAAATCCAGGTATTTTAATCTGATTCCTCATAATCAGATTACTACTGTTACCTGATAAAGCCTATCAGATTATACTGTTTCCACGATCACTTGAATAATCTAATGACTCTAGAAATCTAATAATGATCTGATTTTCAGTGTGCGTGTAAACAGGCTCACTGAGACAACAATTTTTTGACAAAAGTTACTTTTTTGTCTAAATCATCCAGCTACTCAATTTCTGTTTAAGTTTTTTGTGTTTCCTGAAAATTGTGGAAAAAAATGACTATATTGCATGAGTATAACAGAATATGCCATTTACATGATCACTTGTATTAATCTGATGACTCCGGAAATTGGATAACGATCGGATTTTTAGTGTGTGTGTAAACGAGGTCAGTGAGACAAAATTTGACAAAAATTACTTTTTCGCCTAAATCTAATCAAATTACTCAATTTCTGTTTAAGTTTTTTGTGTTTCCCGAAAATTCTGAAAAAAAAATGACTTAGGTAATTGTTTTAGGAAGGTGTCAATTTCAGAATATGCTATATTTATAGCTCACTTATATAATCCGATAACCCCAGAAATCAGATTAGTGGTGTGCGTGTAGACGGGCTCACTGGGACTGAAGCTACCTGGACTCACTAGTGTATAAACATCTCACACTCGTGATGAAGTGATGTCCGTTCAGAACCCCAGTGCAGCTGTGCGTGTTTGTAAGGTCACCGATCAAAACACGAGCCTTGACAAGCTCAGCTGATGCTACTCACGCTTGAGCGACACTGACACTGCCACCTGTTTGGGCTGTTTGCTAACACGCTCATCTTCGACAGGTGCCCGCGGGCATCGGGACCACGACTGCAGAAGTAATAGCTGTGTTCAGGCTTCTGCAAAAAAAACAAACAAAAAAAAAACAAACACCTGATGCCGCTTCTGTGCTAAACTGAAGAAAGTCCAAAAAAGGACATTTCAGCTCGCACTGCAACCAGATTGGACAATAATCGTTGCTAATCATATGAGCTTGTTGTGTTTTTTCGACGTAAGCGACCCTTTGTGGAGACGCAGCTGATCAAGAAAATTAAGATGCTTTTGAACAATGGGGCGCAAGACAGATAAAGGGGACCTGGGAGCAAATTAATAATTCAGTAATCATATCAGGGTGGCTCGGGAACAATTGTTGCTGTACTGTTTTACATAATGAACTGAAATTGACCATACGCACACCCTCCAAGCCTATTTGAAATCGCCAGATCCTGATTATATTACACGGGCAAACAAAGAAGTTCTTATTAGTCAATCTTTGCATGTGTGCGAGTGAGGGAGTGAGTGAGTGATGTCGTAGGGGAGGGTTTTTTGGCGACTCTGACATCAGTGATTTAATTTAGCGCCATTGTGTTGTGACCAGGCCATTCATCTGGCTGCATTGTGTGTGTGCGTGTGTGTTGTGTTTAGTCTGACTGCTGTGTTTGTGCTCTTTGATAAGGCTTTCAACTGAGGCACTGCTGTATTATTACAGTTTTTATTTTTTTTTTACCTTTTTTTTTGTAATAGAGCCAAAGTGCAAAGACAGCAAGAGACAGAATAAAGAAAGGGGAAAAAAAACAGGAGTAAGGACGAGTAGAGGTAGAAGGTACAGTAATAGGGTTATATTTACACTTATGACCTGAACACTAGTCTAGAAAATCCCATGGGGGAAATTTGTGATACTGGGCTATTTTATTAAAAGTGGGCAGAGTCTCTAAATCAAAACAATGATTAAAAAAAAAAAAGTGGTGACATTGTGAAGCAGTGTCGCAATAAAATGTAAAATTGTCCGAAGCATTTGACACAATATTAGACAAACGTAGGGCTCTTTGGAATCGTACATGTTGTATCTTTAACCCTACAGCATGGTAAGGCTCATTTTCAGGGTGCACAAAGCCACTTCCACATTATTGACACCAGGATGACTGTGTAGACCGTTGGCATTGGTGCAGAACATCCTGCTCAATTATCCACATATTATTCTTATCATTCAACAAAATAACCTGGGGAAATAAGATAATAATGAGAATAAACTGAGCATACAGCAATGTGAGATGTCATGCACATGAGCGGAGAGCTAATCCGTTATTAATCCCAGGTCAGAGGTGAGAGTGGATGAGCCAGAAATATGTACAATATGACAACTATTACTGTATTTAGCGGCTAATGTATTAGACTTAATGACTGAAACGTACAGCAACTGTGAGGCAAATCCTTTTAAGACTGCCATTATAACAGGCCGCCTAGGTGTATTCATGTTTTCTTTACAATAAAAGTGTCAGAAAATGACTTTTTTGTCAGTTCTTTTGCACCTTTGTTTTCAGGAAGAACTTAACCTTCAATATTTTTCCACTAATTATCATTATTATGAAGAATAAAACTTAAACAGTGTGTTTTAGTAAAAAAGAAATGGACTTGAAGTAGTTAGCATATTTATCATCATAAACATCTGTAAATGTCCATAACAAAACTTTTTGGGATTGCACAAATAAACTTTTAACTATTTTACATCTGCTCAACCATGCTTTTTGGTCTGGAACATTCAGTATCCATAATATGGCTTCATATTTGTTGTTATTTCCAGATGTTTTTTATCCTGTGTGGAAGTCTCTGAAACAGTTCCTTATTACTTGTAATAGAGTCCCACATTGCCATAAAGTGTCATATAGTGCTGGAAAGCTCCGGATCTCAGCTTTCCAATGCCGTTTGAATTTTGTGGACAGTTTTAAAACAGTTCAGGAGTTACCATAATTTGAACACTGTAAAGCCTCTCAATTAACACAGAATCAACACATTATGTTATAAATTTTGTCACTTTCTTTCCTTCTCTATGACATGCATTCCGGCTC
The DNA here is from genome assembly GCA_037367365.1 of Apogon talboti. Classification (NCBI taxonomy): domain Eukaryota; kingdom Metazoa; phylum Chordata; class Actinopteri; order Kurtiformes; family Apogonidae; genus Apogon; species Apogon talboti. The sequence goes on along the minus strand of JAPQRQ010000017.1, from coordinate 26,113,645 downwards.
TGCAGAGACAGAAGTGAACTGTTGGACTAGAGTTTGCAAAGTGATGTGAGATACACATTTGCATATATTACACAGATGTTTGCATTGATGAGTATGAATATTCATGTAGACCCATTATATACACACATCTACACGCATCATATTACTCTAATCTTAAAGGATTAAACATTTTAATTATATATTAATATTAATATCATGTGCATATAAGAATCATTATGCGCTGCTATACCATTAATGGAGCTGCGTGATGTCAGCTCCTTGACGTCAACAGTGCTTCTATTTGCAAGTACTGCAGTAAAAAAAAATGCATTCTTAAGAACTGGAAGGAATCAGCTACAAGAAAATACTGGATAATGAACAGCTGTCCTCCTGTGGACCCTTTTTGACCTACCTACCATCAACCCATAAAGACCCAGTCTTATTTTTTGAGGATTTTCTCTCTGTTTAACCCAAATGGGTCATATCTGATGACCATGAAAGGATGACAAACTGTATTTACACCAATTATTGACATGTATTGATAGGATAGTGGATCAACGGGTATTAAACAGTTTAGATCAGTAGATGGTTTGGTCAACAGTGGATGTTTGAGCCTTCAAGGGATAATGGTATAACTTAATAGCTTTTGTTTTTTTTAAGTGAACCCACTTTGATTTAATCTTATTTATTGTCATGTGTTATTGTATAACGGTCCTGAATGATGTGGTTGGAGACCAGGTATGTGTGGTATCACAATGGGTGATAGGGTTATTTATTTATTTACTTTATTTTTCCTAAAAAAGAAAAAATGGAATTTACCTGTTTTGTGCATATTATATTTGCATATTGTATGCACTAATAGTCCCTGAACTCATTCAAAAAGGGACTGAAGATGCATGCTGTTTTGTTTTACAGGTAGGATTTTATTTTGGAATGTAGTATTTTATTTATTTTCATGTTGGACTGTCTTTCTCTCTGTAGCACTTTGAGATTCTGTTGAATGAAAAGTGCTTTATGAATGCAATTTATTATTATTTGTTGTTATTATTATTATTTGTTATTATTATTATTTGTTATTATTATTATTATCATTATTATTATCTTCGTCTATATTCTGCTCATGTCTAATGCTTTTTACTCACCTAACATCCCACAGACATCCTAACATCCACACGCAGGCGTAGACTTCTGCATTAGAGTCTGTTTGACACCTACAAGTGCAAAGTCCCCGCGCTGTCTGGAGAAAAGTGAGGACCCCGGGGGGACAAAGGGGGGACACGGGCAGGTCACAGAGAGCCGGGATGGTGTCTGCCTGTCAAGCAGAAAGACTGAAGGGACAAGGACCTTCCGTCCTCACTGACAGCTGTAGTTAATCAAGCGAGTCATGGCGCACCTGAGTTTAGGACGTGTGACCCCCGTCTCCCTGCGGCGTTGGACCACTTTGTCCTCATCCGACGGATATACGCGGGACACCAGCAGGTAACGAGTGAGAGGACGTATCACCACTTCAACTTGGACACACAACGCTGGGGGATTTGAAGAACAAGAACTCGACTCTCAGAGAATAAA